>JAAVUK010000066.1:0-55475 GCA_014899095.1 Fusarium buxicola | reverse complement strand
TACCGCTCTCCGACAGTCCAACCGCGCTTGGACTGACGGAGAGCGGTAAAGGCCCAACCAGCGTCTCGAAGGTCCTCGAAATGGACATGGACGCGTCCGTCAGCAGCTTGGAGGTTGCGACCGCCGTGAAGCTTGGCACCTTTTTTGGCCAAGTCCTGGCAAGACGTCAGATGATTGTTACACTCCCTTAACAACAAACAATACATACCGCAAGGTAATTTCCAACGTCAGCGACAGAGACAGTGGAGCCAGAAACCTCAAGGAGACGAGAAACGCCGAGCTCGCCGCTAAGAGCAGTTGCAACTCGACCAGTCTGCTGGTTCAGGGAGAAGCCAGGAGCTTTGGCACGGTTGGCAACCGGCTTGAATGCAGAAGCAGTGGGAGAGAGACCAGTTCCGTGAGCAGGACTGACGAAGGGGTCCTTGTCGAACTGCGAGACAACACGCTCGCGGTAGATGTTGACCGGACCTCGCTGACCATGAGTCGCCGAGGAAGGTCCAGCGAGACTGTTGACGAGTCCGGTCGCCTTGGAGGAACTCTCCTCGGGCGAGAAGACCGTCAGACGAGTGTCAGGAGTGGCCTGAAAGGACTCGACGGGGGGGGCCTCAGAGTGAGGTGACATGGTGTTGAAGGCCTTGTTCTCACGACGGGAAGCCATGGTGCCTTGGTACTCGATGGTACAAGAGATAGAGAACAAAATGACAAAGTGCTAGATCGAAGTCGAGCTGCTGCTGTATACGATTCTTCCGAAAGGAAGCTGAAAGAGAATGAGATATACGATCAAGATCAAAGAAACCAAGATCCGGATTCACACCCAACTTGGATAGTAGGTAGTGAACCAGGAAGTATTGTGATGATGTTGTGATGGTTACAGTTGAAGAGGGGGATAGGAAAGGGAACGAGTATGGGCATGGGGATGTGATGGGATAGAAGAAGGTGGAAGGGGTGCGAGGGTTCGAGGAATTTCAGCCCTGCACGGGGAGGGAAGGCACGATAATGGAAGGGGCGGCTGGCTAACCTGCCTGCATGGCCCGGGACTCGTTTGGACTCGACGTTGCCATTTCCTCAGACGGCAAGAACCAAACCCATTGGGCAATAAGGACAGGATAAATCGAGGCTCAGTGCTAGGCAGACGTTCAACAGGGAGATGGCAGGGGTCTTGATGTCTTGGTCCTCGTTAGGTCTGATATATAGAGGGGTCTGTTGGTCCCCGTCAATGGAGGACGAGGTCTCTAGGTATTGCTGACTATCTGACACATATACAAAGCCCTGAGAGCTAAACACTCTCTATTGCCTAGTCGATTTCGATCTGATGCACTTGAATTGTTGTTTGTGGGCTTCCGTTCGGATGAAAACGATGTCCCTCCCCGTAGGCTACGATCCTGGCTGCAGCTGGGCCGTCGAGGTCGCTGCTGGCCGTTGGAATCCCCCCTCCCCAGCTGTAGCTACGCCTGAACCATTACCTCGTAGATGCACCAGTTTCTGCAGTGACTCTCTACTCGTGATGCCACAATCATGGAGTTGCAATCCATCTAGATTTCCTCAAGTGTAAGTCTCACAGACTGGACGCCTGCATCTCCTGAAGTCGATGTGCGTTGGCATGCCATAGGGCAATGAGAGTTCCTCTGTCTTGTTCCCCTACTTGAAAAACAAAAGTCTTCCCTTGCAAAGAAAGCCAATGCTTTAGTCTGGTTCAATTACCCCCTAAGATGTACTGGTATGTCATCATGCAGGCGAGGGGATTCGCAACGGTTTACCTACTACAAACCATATTTGTCACTGCCAGTCCCCTAATATATGGGACATGCATACTATTTGTCATAGAACAGGCATCCGAGAGTGAGTTGGCCAAGCGTACAATCTATATTTCTGGAGTTTGGATCAAGTTTCTTTATTCATATTCGTTGTGTTTGATTTGGAGGATGCTTACCTTTCAAATTCGACAGTTTGTACTTATGTGCAGCAATAGATGCTTGACAAAGTAATTGAAGCAAACATGCTGGATCTTGGACTGGTTTGATTAATGGCATCCATGTGCCCCACACACGGCTTGATCAAGGAGGGTTCACCGTCCATGCATATTCCCATGCAGGGGAAGGGTACCGGATGGCAAAAAAAATAGGTTGGAATTCCAGTTCCTTAACATCTTGTTCAAGGTCAATTCTGCGTCACGAACTAGGTATTATAGTTGTATCCAGAGAAGACGACAGCTTCAGCTCCTGATTTTCGGCGCTCCGAGGCGTCTTGAAGGTTTGGTAAGGACTTTGCGTTCCCATTCTTTATGCCCAAAGTTTGCTAAACAGTACTTTTACTACCTACGCAGAGGAACATCGAAGTGGTGAGATCGAAACTCGAGGGAATTCAACAACACAGCCTGGAACATAAAGACTCTGCTCTCTAGGAGACATCTACAGCTGTATTGTTCATCCTTACCGAGCTCAGGGGGCTCGTTTCCTCGGGAGTCGTTTCTTGAGGTAGGGTGCGCGTCGCTCTCGGCCCTTCGTCTCTTCAGGGAGGATTTTCTTGACCCCTATCTACCGACCGAGTAGCACAAGCTAACATGTTGTATTTACTAGGTAAAGAATAATTTGGTCGAAGTAAACACCCCTCAGATATCTTTCGGTCTCCGACCTTTCCTGCCCTTCTCTAATACAATTCCCCAATTTCCGCCAACCGATCAAACGTCAGCGCCTCAGTCATTGAGAAGACGCAAAGAAGGACCGTGAAGAGAGAAGCAAACTGGGGACTACGGTGTCGCCAGCACAGAATCTTGGAAGTCTCGAGGGAACGGCCAGGGGAAAGGGGCTACGATGAGAACATATTATATCTTCTTTGCCCCATCCTGGCTGCGGCCTGACCAAGCATCACTGAGCCTTCAAGCAGGGCAGGATTTTGAGAGTTCAGGCTTTAGAAATGGAGGAAGTGGAGAAGTCCAGTTGCCACCTTGAGCGGCTCGACCTAGCCAACTTCACAACTACACGCAAAACCCTTTGCAACACAGCTATATGGGGCTCTGGATCCAACGAGCTCTTGTGAAATAACTCGAGAGCCTGGTTCAGCGGCGGTAAGCTCAAAGATATAGGCGAACACAGCCTTGCAGGCACTGAGGATCTCAAGGCGGAAGGGAAAGGGGTCTTTTTTTCGAGGCCAAAGGAGAAGGCAGCTGAAAAGTGTTACAATTCGGCCCCACGATGGGTTGAATATTTCTTGTACGCAAGCGAGTGTCTCCCTTACCAGTGCCCTGAAGGGAGCTTGGCTCCTGTGGGATAAAGAATCTGAGATCGAAGCCCTGGCTGCTGGGTACACAGCCTGGCCTCAGGCGCTATGTTAGTATACGGAGGGGGAAGGGGCTAGGCCAGCTGAGGATATCACCGCCTCTCCGACGAGTGGTTGCCTTAAGGGCTCATTATCATCCTTGTGGCTCGCAACTGTCTGATTTACATTTGTTCTCATTGCGGTCGTTGCTGTAAGTCAGCTTCTGCTAGAGTTTATACCCCTCGGCGTCTTGTTTTCGGTGAATGACATGTTTTTCCCGGTGAAAAGTGGCTTGATTCTTTCAATGATTCTGATGAAATAGAACCTGAAGTCAAACTTGGCATCCTTTTTCACACTTGCTATGCGGTCGTTCCCCATTTAAAGTCTGATGTCGGTTAACTACTCAGTTGGATGTTGTCTAATTTCCCGAGATGCAGAATCAAGGTTTGAAATAAGATCTCATGATCTAAAATATCCCGGCACTTTCGAATGTACTTCTATCGAGACTCTTGGGGAGTATCCAATGAAAAAGATTACTAGGGTGTCATTCGAGCTCAGCGCCCACCCTACACCATCTTGAGTGCTCCCAGTCTTAATATCTGACGTCTTTCTCGCTTCTGTTTTGATATTTCTCATAAATTGATGTTTTGGTTATTGTTATGTCTTCCCATAATCTTGATCAAACCTTCTCTCTCTTCCTTAACGGTGGGATATTGCCTTACGGGGAACAAGGAATCGCGAGTCAAAGGCAAGAAGGCTAGGAGAAAACACTATGAAGAATAAACCAAGGACTTTATCAGAAGCGTAGGAAACCCGGAAGGCTCCAGAACCCTTGGTGAGATGCTTTGTTGGCCCAAAACCGAGCATGTCCACGCTTTCCTCTAGTTTGCACGTCGTTGTTAGTGGAGAACCCGTTTAGGAAGACGGTCACTTCAGCACCGCGTGGCTCGTGCGCTAGCGACGGTGTGATTATGCAGGGGCCCGGACTTCCGTGGGGCATGCAGTTGAGGTGGGAGCCTAAAATTGGGTCGGTACGTACCCCTGGAAATGGCCGAGGGGGAGCTCCAGCTTCCAGCTTGCGACACGCGACGTCCAACGTCACTCAACACCATCTTCAACAGCTTCAAAGCAACCTCAGGTAGCAGGTATGCCGCGACGTCCACCTGCTGTGGATGACTACGCGTCTGCGGTGCCGCATGTACAGCTTCCCTCAGCTTGCGCTCACTTTTGGGCTATTCGCTAATCTGCCGTGTCCAGGTCATCCTCGCGTCCTCCGATGCCGAGTTCCTCGATCAGCTAATCCCCGTCCTCAAAGATGCCGCACACTCGAACCGAACGCCTCTCTTGAACCAGTGCTTAAGCCGGTACTATGAAGACCGCGAAGCCGAGATCGAACGCATCGGACTCACTCGGCATGAAGAGTTCCTTGACTCAATCAACCACCTACAAACCGTCCGCGAGGAAACTGTAACACTGACTCAAGAGATCTTGAGCCTCAACGAATCGATCGCGGATAGCACAAAGAAGCTGGCCACTCAGAAAGAGGCTCTTGTCAACACATCTGCGGTTCGTCAAAATATCGCCGAGGCCACCAATGCCTTGAACGACTCCCTCACCATTCTTCGCGCTGTCAACAATGCGCACGATCTCATCCGTCGAAAAAAGTACTATCCCGCCCTCAAATCCCTCGATGATCTCCAAAATGAACACCTCGTACCCATCATTCAAAACCGCTACTCTACGCAGCATCGGCTGGCCGATGTCATCCAAAAGTCTATACCTGCTTCTCAGAAGGCCATTTCTGAGGCTGTAATGACAGACCTTAACACATGGTTGTTTCGCATCCGAGAAACGTCCCAATTTCTGGGTGAGGTGGCCTTCTACCACACAGAGATGAGGAGGACGCGGCAAAAGAAGAGGATAGAGGAGGATCCGTTCTTGGGCAATTTCAAGCTGAACTCGGCTATTGAGCTTGTCAGCGACGAGAACGAGGACTTTGATGTATTGGACAACGATGAGTTGCAGGTAGACTTCACACCTTTACTTGAGGCGCTTCACATCCACGAGGCTCTCGGCCAGCTCGACAAGTTCCGATCAGAATACGGTGCGACCAGGCGGCAGCAGAAGGACTTGCTGCTTCCCAGCTTCATCGAGCTTTTAGCGGAGGACGAGACATCGTTGAGCAGCTTATTGGAAGGGATTTCGGGATTCGCCATCATCGAAAAGGCGACTATGCAGCGAGTTCCACATTTGCGCTCTGCAGCTGATGTGAGTAGCCATCGGGTACACCGAACCGAACTGACTCTTGCTAACATGAAGTGAATCAGGTCGAGGAGCTGTGGGATTCCATGTGCAGCTCTGTGATCAAACTAACTTCAGTAGCACTGAATGATGTTGCCGATGCTGAAGCTTTGATCAAGATCAAGACCATCATTGCCCTCTTCATCCAAACAATGGAGGTAAGTCATGCCCTATTTCTCGTTACGACGTCGTCTCCCGAATGCCCTGGATGGAATATTGACTAACGCAATACTCAGGGCTGGGGCTACACAGTCGCCATGCTGGATAACTTTCTCCTCAAGTTGTTCGACAAGTACGCTGAACTCTTAAAACGACGCTTTAGCGTGGACTTCCAGGAGGTTTGTCTGCCCACCTAACTTATCGACCCAGACTGCTTACATTGTCTTCACAGATAGTATCTACTGATGACTACATGCCCATGGCCATCAACACTCCCGAGGAGTACGAAAAGGTGGTCAATGTCAGCTGGTTCACTCAGGAAAAGCCAGCAGACGAGCTCACGTAGGTGGTTCTCACTCCGCTTCGACTCACGATTCACTAACGAATTAGGTTCCCTTGCGTGCTCCCCTTTTCTCAGATGTACCCCCTGTGCTGTATAGATATCCGCAATTTCTTGAACCAGTTCTACTTCTTTTCCGACGATCACTTCCAGCATCCTAATGTCATCGACGAGACACTCAAAAAGGTGAGAAGGCTAGCCCGATCAGGCTGTTCAATACTCACACCTGCTACAGTCTTTGGACGAGCTTCTTACAGAAAAGGTCTGCAAGTCGTTGGTTGAACGTCTGAGTTCTCAATATTTGGGCCAAATCGTGCAGATCCTGATCAATCTGGAGCACTTTGAGATTGCCTGCCAAGAACTCGAGCAGCTGCTCATCCGAGCACGTTCGTCGACATCGGCAGGCGGTCCTGTGAAGTTGAACGCCACTGACTTTTTTCGCGACAACAAGAAGACTGCCGAAAAGCGAATCTTTGAGCTTGTCAACTCAAAGATTGATGATCTGATAGACACGGCAGAATATGAATGGTATGTCTTGGACATGAACTCAGGTGATTCGCCTAACACGCTTTACAGGACGGCATCGACGGTTGAAGAAGAACCGAGCAACTACATGCAGACATTGACTCGGTACTTGTCCAACATCATGAACTCGACTCTGCTCGGTCTGCCCCGAGAGATCAAAGAACTGATCTACTTTGATGCGCTGAGTCACACGGCCAACAAGATTCTGGTACGTCTCTGCTCCCTGATAAACGACCTTCATACTCACAATGTGCAAGGCCCTACCACTCTCATCTGATGTGAAGCACATCAACCCCAACGGCGTGCAAGCCCTCGCACAAGACGTAGATTTCCTCGTAAAATTTGTCGACAGCCTCGAGAACGGGCAGATGCTGCGTGAGAACCTGGACGAACTGCAGCAGACCATCAATCTTCTGCAGACCGACAACCAAGATGAGTTCTTTGACATTTCCACGCGCAACAAGAAATACGGAAGAGTAGACGCCCTCAACGGACCGATGCTGCTGGAGAAGTATAACGCCCGAGGAATAGACATGGAAGTGCATAAGTTACTGACAAGCTACAGGTTGACGCCCATCACGGCGAGTCCCGTTAGAAGCGCACCGCTGGCCAATTTTTCTTCACGATTCGGCATGAACAGATAATGATGTAGTACCAAACGATAAATGAAAACAATCCTGTGTTGCTTTGGGTCTCCAAGCTGGGGCCAGCAAACCGAATGTTTTGTCGTGTTAAATTCCCTGGAATGAATGTCTCTCACTGTAATGTGCGGTTCACCTGGCCTTCTTTGCCTGGGAAGCTATTTGTTGCATACAAAGCATCATATCCGTTGCGCCAGAAACCTTTCCATCGCGACCCTCAGCCGAGTCGGCATCCAAATTTGTACACCTAATGATCATCACCTCATTTCCTTGCCTCTGGATGAAGACGAGGAATCTGAAATAGAGGAAACATGAGCCGCGAGTGTTTACTCAAACTCCTCAGAAGACATGGGAGGCTGTGCATCATATTAGTACGACTGTCTGCAACGATAGCCTAGAGAGTAGAGCGAGGACATACCTGCTGGGGCGGCATGGCTGAATAAGGGTACATTCCCTCCATCTCGCCATACATGGACGGAGGCTGCGTCTGCCCGTATGCAGCCTGAGGGTTGGGAACGGCCTGGCCGGGGTACATGTTAGGTTGGCCACGATAGTCCTGCTCAGGCGCAAGACCATGGCCGGCCATGTAGTCGGGAGCGCCCATAGGATGAGGCTGGTTGGGCTGGGGCATGTTGGCGTGCTGTCCCGGCATCTGAGGCTGGCCGGGAGCGGGCACAGCCTGAGCAGCAGACTGGGTCGTCCGCTTAGCGTGAGAGGAAGCCTCCTCGCGGGGCACGATGTCGATGAGGAAATCGAACATGTCGGACTTTGCGAGGGCCGAGGCGATGTCAGAGCGCTGCAGGGTGCGGCGCTTGTTCTCCTCAGCGTGGATCCAGGCGCGCATGGTCAGCTCGGTGATGAAGATGTCGCAGCCCTTAGCGAAGAGGATGGGGGCCTCGGCCGAGATCATCTTGACCTCGGGATCGGCCTTCATGACCTTCTTGATGCGCGCCAGCGGGAGCTGGTGGATCTTGTAGTCGTGGGTGTCATTCTCGAGGTGCGAGATGGTGTGCTGCCAGTATGTGGTCAGAATGTCCTTGTACTGGCCTGTGAGACCTTGATGGGCCTGCAATCGTTGCGTGGTTAGCTTCCATTGCACGCGCCGTGACATGACATGGCGGAGACGGCATGCGACATAACATACATTAGCCCAAGGTCCAGTGTAAAGCTCCGAAGGCGCGAAACCCTGCGACGCGAGCTAGAATAGAAATGGAGTGTCAGCGCATCGCATCGCGTGGAGTGAATTGAAGCTGTCGCGAAGCACGGCCAGACGCGCGCGATCCACAGCTCCCAAGGTTGGTTCAACGTACAGCAGCACAGGCACCTTCGCGTCACCAAACAGGTCAGCTCAGCTTAAACAAAGACGCGGTCAAGGTGAGAGGAGGGGCCGTTGGCACACCACACGCGTAACTTACCATAATGTCCGCCCTGGCTGGGGTCATAGACGGGCCTTTGGCGATTCTGCTGAGCGGCCTGAGGGTTCTGGGGATCCATTTTCGCGAAGTTGTTCCAGAGAGGAAAATAGACGAGAAATGGCCTGGTTGTCTTGGTGTTGGTACCTAAACAGCTGCTATAAGATGAGAGGTTGGCGGCGGAGGGCGGGCGATGAGCGATGACGATTGGGCATCCGAGCTTCCAAGTTGGGGCATCAGAGAACCAGTCAGCAGTCAGCAGCCAGCAGCCAGCAGCCAGACAGCCGTGACGGGCCGTTCAAAGCGGAAGCGGAAAAGGAAAAGGGAAAAGGTGGCTAGTGCCTGCGCCACACCACAAGGCTGTTGATGGTGATGCCCCACCGACGACCCCCATAATTATTTTTTCTTGCTGCTACCTATTTCTTCGCGCCAGCCTCTTCCCGACTCTTGCTTTCTTCTTCCCTCTTCCTTGGTCGACAGCAGACCATGACAGACATCGCGGATGATCAGGTCGATGAGCTGCTACGCAAGGCTGAGCAGCGTCTGAGAGATGGCCCTGCGTCTGCCGGTCCTGTCCCCACCGCCGCTGGGGGGATGAAGCCCGACACCATGACGGTCGTCCAGCAACAGCAGCAGCCTGCAAACAGTGGCAGCAAGAAGAACGACCTGTCTGTTCGAGCACCCCCTCAGCCGCAAACGGGACTCAAGGTCAAGGAAAAGGTGAGAACCCAATGCACAAACCCTTTGCGAATTCGCCTTCGTTTGCCTTTGAATGATGAAGTAAAATCCCAATTTTTTCTTGACATGGGACAGATCCGTTTTGGATCACCGGACCATGGCCTCATGATATCTTTACATCATAGTTACTCTGACTTTTACCTCGCGCAAACACTTCGGCCTTCAAACAAGATCATCTTTCCATTCATCTCCGCTAACATGTTTGCGTTAGACCACCGCGGGATCCGACTGGTTCGATCTTCCAAAGACGAACCTCACCCCCGAGTTCAAGCGGGAATGGCAGCTCCTTCGCATGCGAGGCATCCTGGACCCCAAGCACCAGAAGAAGGCGCTCCGCGCGAGTGCCCCTGAGTATTCTCAGGTCGGCGAGATCATTGCCGGGCCTACCGAGTTCTACAGCGCTAGATTGACGCGCAAGGAAAGAAAGAACACCATCCTCGAGGAGGTCATGAGCAGTTATAATAGCAGCAAGTTCACCGACAAGTACGCTGGCATCCAGAAGCAAAAGACCAGTGGAAAGAAGGGGTTTTACAAGAAGGTTGTGGCGCAACGCCGTAAACGTCAATAGAAAATTTCCCCAAGGCAAATCTGTCTGTTTTCCACTTGAACTCAACCATGTGTGATTTTTGTCGAGGCTTCTCCAATGAAGAGCCACCCTTCCAACCACCCAATCTTGATCTGCGCATGGTCAGAAACATTGTATAGAAGTAAGAATAGTCAATGAATCTTGATGCAACATCCGCGAGAGCGTGACACTCTTTTCTGGAGATTATTAGCAATCTTCAAGCTCGATATCGTAGACGCGCGCTTCCGCGCGTATGTTGGTGGCCTGTAAATGTGGTCCGTGCGCAATAGTTCACCCGACGTTTTCTGGTCGGCAACGTCTCGAACCAAATCTTGAACCTCACCATCGTCGACGCCAAGGGACAGGCAGGATGATACGCCAAAGTATTAGACCCTTACGGGCCGTTTCGGTACGTCCTTTAAGCATGTCACCAGAATCAATTGACACCTCAACTAACGCCAAAACCAGGCCGAAGTGCCATGGATCGCCCGCCGTGCGCAGAGCTCATTGTACGTTCTCCTCGCCGAGTCCGCCCTCTGCCACCACGAATCCCTCGATCTTTGGAACTCACACTGACTGATCTAGGGCACAACCCGGAGACCTCGTTCCCAACAAGCTTCAGAACTCCCCATCTGAGCAACCTCGGTACCCTCGAGCCATCCAGGCCCTGCACCTCAAGCCTCTAAAGCGCGAGGCCGAACACGGCATCCCCTCCTGCGACCTCCAGCTGCGCTCCTACAGCGTCCAACCCCTCGAATTCTTCGCCGACTTTGCCCTCCGAGCCGCCTACTACCTCGGCCTCCCCGCGTACGGCCCCGTCCCCCTGCCGCGTATCACAGAGCGCTGGACCGTCCCGCGAGACCACTTCATCTTCAAGAAGTCGCAGGAGAATTTCGAGCGAAAGACGCTCCGCCGGCTGATCCAGATCCGCGACGGCAATCCGGAGACGGTGCAGCTGTGGCTCGCGTACCTCCGCAAGCACCAGTACTACGGCATAGGCATGAAGGCCAACGTGTGGGACTTTAGCGAGCTCGGCGTCGGCAAGACGATGGATGCGCTGCCCGAGGCGGAGAAGGGCGTGATCGACTCCAAGTGGGCGCACCTCGGCCAGACCAAGACGATCGGTACGGCGGAGAAGGTCGAGGAGCTGCTCAACCAGCGACGGTTCCGGGAGGCTGCGGGCTTGAGGGAGCCGCCTACGACCAAAGTATAAGAGGAGGATGAGACATTGTGGGAGGAGAAGACCCTCACGCTCCGAAAAGAGTGACCATCTTGATGGAGGTGAGAGGAACCTTGTATCTATCTTGTGCTGTACAATAGGCCATAGAAGGGCTTGAGCTTTGTAAAATCAACATTGGGAATGACGAATAGTAACCCAACCTTCATGCTTGAAGATGAAACTATCCAGAGCTTCTGCTAGCTGCTCGTAAACCAATTAATCCGCCCTTGTATTGGGCTGGGGAGGTGTATGCATTGGACTCTATAATGGCATATAGTGGCATGATGACCACAGACAGGCTGGCCTGCAACCGCAACAACAGCTGGCTCTACGTCCTAAATTTACCTCTTGGTTGAGATATCTGATCTAGCATTGGCCCTTGATCATCCTGGAACTGTTTCGCGAGTCGTAAGTCGCAGGCGTCCATGCACCCCGATAAGTGCATACAAACTTCAACCCTTCATCTCATGTCAACCTCATCCGAGTCCATCATCACGACGCTCCAATCCCCCTCCAGCGAGGCCAATTGACCATTGAAACTGTGTCAAACCATGCCCAGAATAAACCTCCCCCGGCCCCGGGTCATCTTCTCCGGCATCCAGCCCACGGGCGTGCCACACCTGGGCAACTATGTCGGCGCGCTACGGCAATGGGTGCAGCTGCAGCGCAGCGAGCCCGGCACGAAGCTCATCTACTCCATTGTGGATTTGCATGCTATCACGATGCCGCAGCCGCCGGAGCAGCTGAGGAGGAGGAAGAGAGAGGCCTTGGCGGCGTTGCTGGCGATTGGGATTGATCCGGAGCGGGCGACCTTGTTTTATCAGTCTTCGGTGAGTTCAGCTTATAACCCCAACCTGCTTTGCCTTGACCATATTCATTGACTGAATTCTGTAGGTCCCGGCGCACTCAGAGCTCATGTGGATTCTCAGCTGCACAGCATCGGTTGGATATCTCTCAAGAATGACACAGTGGAAGGTATAAGATAACTCTCTCTCCAGTCAACCGGTCAATCATGTTTCATACAAGAGGATAGGCACTGACAAGATTCAAGAGCAAACTAAACCTTGACCAAAAGTCCTCCATCGAGGACCGACAAGCTGGTTCCCGCCTCAAACTCGGCCTCTTTTCATATCCAGTCCTCCAAGCCGCCGACATTCTTGTCCACAGGCACGTAACACGCCAATATCACTTAACCTCCCGTGGAATTGATAGCTTACAATGGTTTCTTAGAGCAACTCATGTGCCCGTTGGTCATGACCAGCAACAACACCTCGAATTTGCCCGGGAGTGCGCAACAAACTTCAACCACACCTACGGAGATCACCTCGTCGCTCCCCAAACTCTCATCCGTATGCCTCGATCCTACTACCTCCATATCTTTATCACAGTGCTTACCTTATTGTGTAGCTCCCGTCCACCGCGTCATGTCCCTAACAGATCCAACCTCCAAAATGTCCAAGTCACACAAGTCAGAGAAGTCACGTATCCTCATCACCGACTCGCCACAAGACATCAAGTCCAAAATATCCTCTGCAAAGACAGACTCGATCCCCGGTATCTCGTATGACCCCGCTGCTAGACCAGGCATCTCCAATTTGCTGGATATTCTGTCTATCTTTGACCCCGAGGGGAGGAATGGGGGACAGCTGGCTGAGCAATACAGCGATAATAGCCCTAAACAGCTCAAGGAGATGGTCTCGGATGCCGTTGTTGGCGGAATGGATGGTATTCGTGACCGCTACCTTGAACTGGTTGGTAAGGGAGAGGACTATCTTGACTCGATTGAAGCAGAAGGTGCTCGCAAGGCACGGCAGAGCGCCGATGAAACTATGCAGATAGTTCGGGATGCCGTGGGACTGTGAGCGCTGCCTCGGCTTGACTAGAATTTCGTACACTATCATGTCTGCCCTTTTGTATTCTCCCTCATGTCATCGTAAGATGAAGCTGTAAGACTAGGTCTCCTGTACGAGTACATCAAAATAGAATAATGCCATACTCCCCAAGCTTTGCTAATTTTTACCAAACTTTTCTTCTACTGACCCCTTCAACTCCTCGTGTTCATGAAGCATATGTAAAGTTGGATCCTCTAGCAGAGAGCCAAAACTCCCTTACAACCTGATTCGTCTGCCTAGCTCCCCGAAGACTAGCAGTTACTTATTAGTGGTGATTCAGAAACCATGAGGTTATAGTAGCTTACCTGATGACCTTCTTGAGGAACATAGACTTGTCTTCAGGCGTAACACGGGCACTCGGAAAAGACTCGTGTGATAGACCAGAATCGAGCCAGTTCTTGGCCATGGGGTAGCGAACAACAAGCTTCTTCAGTGGCTCGCTCAGTTTGTCCAGTTCGCTCCTTGACGCGCTACCACCCATATTCCTAGCAAGACTCTGTGAGAGCAGAGGACCCAGCATTTGCATAGCCTGCTGAGCAATATCGGTCAACTCCTGCGAATCACACCTGATACCAACAAATACGGCCTGCTCTTGCGTCAGTAACGGCTTGTTCCAGACAAGGGAGTGACATCTCTTACCCAAAACTCAGCCGCACTTGCTTTCGGTAGCGGTTCCTTTCCATCCAGTACTTGAAGTGTGAAGAAGAAAAAGAACTCGGCAGCGTTCTGGGGCTCCAATCGGAGCAGAATAACAGGGCGCTTAGATAACAGTCGAGTTACGAATTCGATGCCGTTTTGAGAGAGCTCCGGGTCCGCTTCCGGATCTTTCGCGACGTTCTGCATTAGCCAAGATCTGTTGACAGTGCTGATCGACTTACTGGGAAGCTGTTTGAGGAGCCCCACGACCCATAGGAGCACTGAGTTAAGCATTTCATGCTGACTCTGAAGGCCATCATGTTCTAGGGAGCTGACAAAGGAGCAGGCAGTGCTCACGAGCAGGCCGACTCTGGGCGTCTGAAGCCCTTGGTTTGTCATGTACTGCGCAACACTTTGAGGCGGCAACACGAACGGCCCAGGTTCGACTTCGGAGAATCCACTACGCAGTACACTGCAGATGATCTCCACAACCTCGCCACTGGTGTTGAACGCTCCCTGAATCTGGCCGATTATCGACATGATACTCTCCTGGAGCTGCGACAGTTGCGGGTCGGAGTTTCTTGCAGAAGCCTGTTCACCATCCAGATCAACTGACAAATCTGACGGGGCCTGTAGGCCTCTTCCGATGCTTGCCAGACACCTGAGAGACTTCAATGCTGTGTGGAGCGAAGGGCTCTCGTCAGGAGCTGCATATGAGCAAGTAGGCGCCACAAAACAGGAGATAGCGCCGGCGTCAGGCGATTGTAGCAGTTCCATGGAACGCTGGACATCAGCCTGGACAAAGCTGAGAAGTCGAGCACATGCAGAATATCTCTGGCTTGAGTCGGGCATCGCTTGAATGACCGACGCAATGCCACCAACGATCTTCTCGCTGGCTCCACAGTCAAGTCGTCCTCCAGAGACAAGGTTTTGGTATTCGCTCAAGAAACCATCAGCCTCGGTGTGTAGATGGCCTCTACAAGAGGAGCAGAGCCTGAAAATGGATTTTGCTGCAGCACTAGCCATGGGGTGTTCCCCTACAACGGCAAAGAGGAGATTGAGAGCAGGGGGTAAGTGCGAAATGTTTCGCTCGAAATATTCCGTGTAGTGCTCGATCAGGACAACACAGGTTTGCCTCACTTTCGGAGGAATATCTGCTTGACCAGGACGCAATGCAGAGAACAAGGGCGATGTGAAGACAGACCCCAGAGCATCGTCACATCGACCATCCTCTCCAATACAATCAGCAAGTCCGCCTAGGCAGAAGGCTGCAGCCTCGAGTTGAAGCCAGGATGAGCCTGAAAGAGCCTTGAGCAAGAGTTCGGCGAACGTCACCACGAGCTGTGGCCCTGCCAAGGCATAGACAGACTGGAGGAGATCGATGACATCTTTCCTTGCATCATTGAAGCCGATTCTTTCGTTGGAGTCCCAGGAGGCAAACTCTTCAGGCGCCGGGTAGACAGCTTTCTGCCATGCATTGGACACGGCCCGAAGGACGTGAGAGAGGGCCTGCGGTACCCATGTATTAGCTGCTCCCTCGTCTGAGTACATGGAATCGGTCATGGTCTCCGCATAAGTCGACCAAAACTCCAAGGCAGGCACGTAGATTTTGTCCTCAGCTACAGGATACCCTTGCGCTGCGAGAAGGCCGCACAGATTCGACAAGAGGGTCTGACTCCGACGGTCGTCAAGCTGCATCATCTTCTCAACCCTGGCATCGCCAAAAGCGAGAAGAAGCTGGCCGAACTGAACGGAGTCAAAGTCAAAATCGCCTTGAACAAGTGCTTGATAGCGATTCTGGAACCAAGAACTGTCAAAAAGTTCAGCCAATTTCTCAATGTGAGCATCAGTCAGGAACATTGAGCAGTTAGACAGCAGGTCGACCAGCAGTTCAACAGATGCGTCGTAGAGCTCATCTACTGTTAATGAACTAATGACAGCCGTAACGAGGGGCCCAAGAGGTTCTGAAAGCCTTGTGTCTCGGGACGAAGCCCTCTGAGCAAACCAGACCCAGGACTGTAAAGTCAGGTCAGCGAGTAAGAGCAGAAAGGAGCCAGGGGGTTTCAACCTGAAGGCACTTGATTGAATCTTCATGAGCGGCTCGAGAGGTTGAGCGGGGCGACATTCCACGGCTCATCAAAGCTACTGCGTCTGGCATATTCTCTAGAATGGCGTCGTAAAGGCCCATGCTACCTGGATGTTAGTATGGAATGACACCAAAGGTGAAGGTAACTGACTTGTTGGCGGAGTTCAAGTCATACTTAGCAAGGTCTTCTAGAACGTTGCTCAAAACCCAGAGAGCGGCTTGTGTCTGGGCAGGTTCAAGACGCTCAATGAGCGTAGACGAGTCGGGAGCATCATTCAGAGTATTTGGTCGACAAGGTTGCCCTGACACCAGACAGAGGGTGAGGTGATGGATGAAGCGATGCCAGACTCGATGAAAATGGAGGAAGAAGGTAGCGAGGGCTGAAGAGAGCTTCCTGACGACCAGAGGTCCAGTTCCGTTTCGTAGTGTGTCCAGGTACCAGCCAATCAAGACTAATAGAAGCTCAATTGCATCGTCTGGGGTGAGGGAAGAGCTGCAGTCAAGTTAGTCAAGAGCAGAATGTTCTCCGAAGTTCGTCTCGGCTATACTTCTCGTTGTTGAGCTTGATGATGATGGTAAGTGCGCCAAAGAACTTGACCTTTTCGTCAGGCCTCCCGAGCAAGTCGCGAGCAATGGCCCAGGCTTGAGGGGAGCCTTGCAACCTGGATAGAGTTGTTTGAGTTCGGGCAATGATCTCTGGTGGATTCGGCTGGTAGAGGGAGAGAATGAGCTACAATCAAGTCAGTGCGGCCCTCTACAGTAGGCAGGTACCAAGACATGAAGAGGTCTTTGGCCAATTTGAGGGAAGGCTTACGGCTTCCACCTCCGGTATGGAGGTGGGAACTGGCTGTTTCTCCATGATCGCTGGTAGATGAGGACCCTAGGCGTTCCGCGAGTATCTGCCTTGCAGATGATACTGAACGAGTAAGTTTGATGGCGAGATGTGGAAGGCTTTGTCAAGAAGGATGAGAAAGTCAAACCACAGCCTTACGGGCAAAATCAGTTCTTATTCGAATATGCGGGGATGATCCCGAACCTTGCGGCAGCTAAGGACAGGACCCAGTCTGCTATTGGAAACCTTCAACTCCGCATGCAGACATCCTATCCAAGCTGGCCAAATCGTTGGCATCCTGTGGGTTCGAGAGACTTACAACAAGACAGCCTGGTGAGGCTCTGTAGCACTATGCGCACTTTGTGGTGGATATTCGATGGGTCTCCTCATGCTTGTCAGCTCAGGGCAAAGGAAGCAAGGAACGCCGAGAATACTCACAGAACCCAGCTTATTATTTTGGTGTTCGTTTGTTTAACGGTCTCAACCAACAGGTTCGTAGAGTAGAGAAGGAGAAGCTCGATCTCTGTTTGGCGGCAAGGATGGGGTTGCTGCTGTGGGTGACCTGTACGGGTTCTTGACGAAAATCTGGCGTAATGAGAAAAAATTGAGTCTAAAAAACTTGACAGGTCTACTGGCGTGTCTGGGGGGCTCGATAACAGAATATTGGAGGACCAGCTTTTGTGTGAGAAGGAAGGGAGTTGCAACTCGCCAACTCGAGAAGTCTTGCAAGCGTGGGGAGATATTGGGAAGTCGTTGAAAGACACAGGTACCTAGCTCCCAAATGTGGGTACCTTGAGACCCTGCCACGGTATGTAAAAGTATTGGCGAATCACGGGGACCCCGACGTGGTGCATAACACGGACAAAGTACTCGGGTTCAGATTCACTGTACCCAACCCCGAGAGTGAGGTGATGCTGGAACTTCAGAGAGCTTTCCACTGAAGACGGGAGACAGGTCCAGAGCTCAGGTCACCGTTTAGACGGGAGCAACTGCACCACACGACACACGACAGGCAACCTAAGAAGAGTGAGTGCTTTCCTCGGGGCTGCGGCCATTCCAAAGATCCGCACTACCCCTCTAGCCCCTCCACGATGTTCACGCCACGCCCAGCTGTGCATCGTCACACTTTCTTGTGTCTCGTGAGGCTTGACGATTTATCTTGACCTTGATTCATCGCCGTTCTTATCTAATGCATCTCGTTCGGTACAGAAGTTGACGACTACAACAATCATTCGCCTTCATCTCTAAAGTACCTATTTCTAATTGCATTCGGATCTTGGTGGCTTTTGAATTATCCTGCTGCTCTTGAGGTAAGCCTGTCTGCATCGAAACATCATTTAAGCATGCAACTCACCCAAGCCATGACTCCATCTATATGCCCCTCATCCCTGGCCTCGCTACACCTTCTCCCGCCCAACAAGTCTTATACTCGTCCATTCATCATATTCATACTCATCACTAGCGCCATCTTCCCCCGATTGATGTACGAGATCGCTTTTGTCGGTTGCTCGTTGCCCAGCCTCATCCCCAATATTTAACCGGGGCCACCTGGTAGCATGACCTACTGGCCCCTCAGCCTGGAAACTCCTGACTGATTCTCATTCTCAAGTGTCCACGCTGTTAAAGCAACATTCCTGAACCGAACCGGGACTTGGGCTTCCAGAACCTCGTTACTTGACCCCATAATTAATTCGGTTCGATTGTACTCTCCCTCTGGCGTGTGCTTGTTGCGTGCGTCTGATAGTCCATGCTCCTCCAGACCGCGTCCTCGCTCCTCCGTTCAGCAGCACCACGGCGACTGGCCGTGTTGTCACCTGTCTCGACTCGCCGCTTCCTTTCATCTGCAGCAATGGCCAAGACCGATACTACCTCCAGGCTCACTCGCCTTCGGGGTTTCATGAAGGAGCGTAATGTTCAAGTTTACGGTGAGCCCTACTCGTCATCTCGAGACTACTCCGTTTGTCTAATGAGATGCAATCGCTAATAAACATCCTCATAGTAATCCCTTCCGAGGATAGCCACTCTTCTGAATACATTGCAGACTGCGATGCTAGGCGCGAGTACATTTCAGGCTTCACAGGATCGGCTGGATGTGCTGTTGTCACACTCGAGTCCGCCGCCCTTGCTACGGATGGACGCTACTTCAACCAGGCGGAATCCCAGCTCGACAACAACTGGACTCTTCTCAAGCAGGGTCTTCAAGACGTTCCCACGTGGCAAGAATGGTCCGCCGAGCAGTCCTCCGGTGGTAAAAGTGTCGGAGTCGACCCCTCCCTCATCTCCGGTTCGACCGCCAAAACTCTCGCCGAAAAGATCCGCAAGAACGGTGGTGCTGAGCTGGTCCCCGTCGAGGGAAACTTGGCTGATCTTGTCTGGGGCGATGAACGTCCAGCCCGTCCTGCTGAGCAAGTTATCGTTCAACCGGACGAGCTCGCTGGAGAGTCTGTCTCAAATAAGCTCACCAAAGTCCGCCAAGAGCTGGAAAAGAAGCACTCGCCCGGGTTTCTCGTTTCCATGCTGGATGAGATTGCCTGGTTATTCAATCTGCGCGGAAACGACATCCCTTATAACCCGGTCTTCTTTGCCTACGCCATTGTTACTCCTGACGCCGCCAAGCTCTACATTGACGACGCGAAACTGGATGACAAGTGTCGTTCTCACCTGACTGCTAACAAAGTTGAAATTAAGCCCTACGATGCAATCCTAGATGATGCCCGAGCACTTCACACAACTGTTAGTGAAAAGGACAAATCCAATAGCAATGTTCCCACGGGCAACTTTCTCATCTCCACCAAAGGTTCATGGGCTTTGAAGCGCGCTCTCGGCGGAGATTCGTCGGTTGATGAGATTAGAAGCCCCATTGGCGATGCAAAGGCCATCAAGACCGAGGCTGAAATGGCGGGCATGAGAGCCTGTCATGTGAGGGATGGCGCTGCACTGATCCAGTACTTTGCATGGCTTGAAGACCAGCTTGTGAAGAAGAAGGCTGCCCTTGATGAAGTAGAAGCCGCCGACAAGCTCGAGGAGATTCGCTCTCAGAAGAGCGACTTTGTCGGTCTCTCGTTCCCAACCATTTCCTCTACTGGTGCCAAGTGAGTTTATATGCCAAGCACACCAAGCTGCTGACGGGCGGCCCGTTGTTTCTTTACTACAACCGAGATCAAGGCCAGTCGCTTTCGATTGCCAAGCCAGTGTACTGATTCTGCCCCTTTGCAGTGCTGCCATTATTCACTACGGCCCTGAGCGTGGGAGCTGCGCCACCATCGATCCAGAGGCCATCTACTTGTGCGACTCAGGGGCCCAGTATCGCGACGGCACGACTGACACGACTCGTACGTTGCACTTCGGAACGCCTACGGATGCCGAGAAGGAAGCGTACACCTTGGTCTTGAAGGGTCACATTGCTCTCGACCAAGCAGTCTTCCCCAAGGGAACTACCGGGTTCGCGCTCGATAGCTTAGCCCGCCAGCACCTCTGGGTAGGTAGAATAGGATGGCCGCGTGAACGGCATTTGCTGATATACGAAACAGAAGAATGGCCTGGACTATAGACACGGCACAGGACACGGAGTTGGGTCGTTCTTGAATGTCCACGAGGGTCCCATTGGAATCGGCACTCGTGTCCAGTTCGCAGAGGTTGCACTCGCCCCAGGAAATGTGCTTTCCAACGAGCCCGGTTACTATGAAGACGGCAAGTATGGTATTCGAATCGAGAACATCGTCATTGTGAAAGAAAGCAAGACCAAGCACTCCTTTGGAGACAAGCCCTTCTTAGGATTCGAGCACGTCACCATGGTGCCGTACTGCCGTAACCTCATTGACACGAAGCTGCTCACCAGCGATGAGAAGGAGTGGCTCAATGCCTACAACGCGGAGGTTCTGGACAAGACGCAAGGGTACTTTGAAGGCGACGAAGTAACGTTGGCTTGGCTCAAGCGGGAGACGGTACGGATTGAGTGATGTAGCGGAACGTATCCGAGCGACACTATAGATTTACAAACGCAGCCAAGATGAATGTTACAAGGAACGATGCCGTGAACAACGGGCTTTTCTTGCTCTTGACCCAGAGGGAGTTCCGGTTCAGGAACTTGTCGATGCCAAAGGTGCGAGGGATATCCAGTCCGTAGCGCGAAGCGATCTGGGCATGTCAAAAGACTGAGGGCTAAGCTTAGGAAGAGGGACAGATGTTGAACCTACATGGATGGACAAGGCAATCAAGCCTGAAAGGAAGGCGAGAGTTCGGGAGAAGAGAGCGACCACAACACCAACTCCGAATCCTAGGCGAAGATGTGAGCTCCCGACGCAATTGAACGTGGAACGTGTAAGGGAACAAACCAGAGACACTTCCGCTAGAAAGCTGACGAACGGTATCTGGAGAAATATCAAGAGCAGACTGTCGGCGTCGAGGAGGCGGACCCGTAGCCAGCGTGGGAGCATCGCAGCGGATGACAGGTCGAGTCGCGATGAAGGTGCTGACACAAGCCGCGGGACCGACGCCAGAGGCCATGGCTCGGAGGGCCACTCGGGAGTTGAAAGCGCGATACATAGTCGCTGAGTTAGCCTTCAAGAAAAGTGAGTGGGTTATTGATGTGAAGTGTCAAGGCAGCTGTCCCAAGTGTAACTTGTAAGACGCAGCCAAGAAGCTCCAGTCCGAAGGTCGGGTTCATGACGTCAGTGACATTAAGCTAGCTGAATTGAGCTCCAAGCTAATGAATGAGCGGCGTGGGGAGAACAAAGGAATTCGAGCTCACACTAGGACCTAGCGATGTACAAGGACGCCTCAGCAAAGGAGCTGATCAAATTGACAATTGATTGATTGCAAATATTCAATTCAAAGTAAAATCCATGTCCATTCCAGGTGTTGAAGCCAATACATCACTCATGAAGCAACCTAAATTAACAGAAAAACCACAAGACTGGAGGTATATTCTCGAGAGCGCCCAACGCCGTACCATCCCACCTCTCCATTTGTCGCATTACCTTTCCAATTCCATTACTTTTAACCCAGACCGCCCCAGATACCCCGTATCCGCCTCGCCAGCTGAATGTCCTTTTGCATGATCGTTACGCGCTTGGCGTGGATGGCGCATAGGTTGGTGTCTTCGAAGAGATGCACCAAGTAGGCCTCGGCAGCTTCTTGCAGCGCCATGATGGCTTGGCTTTGCCACCGCATGCCTTCGCCTCGTGGCCGCACGGTCAATGCAATTTCTCGGACCTGCGATCGAAAGTTAGTCTTGTGAGGTGTTGTTGCGGGCGTGGGTGCGACTGACGAGGCGCGCAAAGGGGAGTTTGCGGAGGAGGAGTTTGGTGTGGCTTTGGTATTGTCGGATTTCGCGAAGAGCGACGGTGCCAGGGCGGTAGCGGCGCTTTGCGCGAACGGGAACAGGGTCGCCGGCTGAAGTTGTTGTTAGTGAGATTCTCCATAGAGGGTAATGTTTAGCCCGTGCCTTGAACATCGCTTGCTCGTGACTTGCGTCGAGCAGCCGCAGCCGCACCAGAAGCTCTCGCCTTCTTGGGAGGCATTGAAGAAGCGCGTTGGAGAGTCGCTCGGAGTGTTAGAGCTACAAAAGCTTTTATAAATGATGGGGAAAGCTCGAGACCAAGGAGCGGAAGCGAGTAGCAAGATCTCGCACAAACGGTTCTCGAATTCGATCAATGCAATTTTCGAAGAGGTGAAGGAGAGGAGGCGCGGAAAGGAAACGGTACCATCGCATGGTGGAAGGACCACCGCGATTATGGGGGAAAGGCACGCGCTTCCCAGCCCCGCGATTTTTCGTTTAATTGATTTTCAGCCACTTGCTTTGGGGTCGTGCCAGGGGTGCACTAGCCACGGGTCCCAGCCACCCCAACTGTGGCACATCAAGCATCTTGCCTCAGGTACCCAGGTAGTGGGGGCCGGTAGCGCAGCGCAGAGGAATGGAGCGCCAGCGGAGAGGGGAGAGCCTGAGAGGCCAGCCCACAAGGCACCGCGCTAGGACAAGATGCTTCTAACTGGAGCCATCGGGGCAGGTACAAACCCGTCCCTGAATCGCCGGCGCCGGCTATCCCGCCTTACATCCATACGTGTCTCATCCCCGTTCCGTCATCTTAACTACTACGTAGTACAACTTGCATTTTACCCAAGGCATCTTCTCGCCAAGGGAGATTTGTGACATTTGGCCCTTTGTTTCGTTGAATTATTTCCCAATCTATTTCCTCCCGCCCGTTCCTTTCAGTCTGCGTTATCTTTATTACTCTGGCTCATCCAACTACACCCTCCGATCGTCACGTCGCTATCCCGCTTATCAGCGCATCACCAGACTCTCTACTCCGTATACAACAGCCTAACACCCACCGTCGTATCGCCTCGCCCCCCATGGATCAAGTCATGGACGGAGGCCGTCTGCCTCTTGAGACATGGTTTTGGGAGATGCCCACATGCACCCGATGGTGGACCACTGCGACTGTCCTGACGAGCGCCCTAGTTCAGTGCCAGATGGTGACACCTTTTCAATTATTCTATAGCTTCCGCGCCGTGTTTGTAAAATCCCAGGTTCGTTGCCCTCTTTTCTCTCTGCTTCTACTCACTCTCAGGATTGTTTCCTCTGGCCTTTGCCTCTGCGCGGACTGTATATCTCCGCAATGCCAACACTTGCGCTGACATTCCCCTCTCTTGCAGTACTGGCGGCTTCTGACGACATTCCTATACTTCGGTCCCTTTTCGCTCGATCTACTCTTCCATGTCTATTTTCTCCAACGCTATGCACGACTCCTCGAGGAATCATCAGGTCGTTCGCCCGCGCACTTCTCCTGGCTACTCCTCTACGCGATGGCCAGCCTAATCGCCCTGTCGCCACTCGTCTCGATGCCCTTCCTCGGCCACCCGCTCTCATCCACGCTCGTCTACATCTGGTCTCGACGAAACCCTGACACCAGACTCAGCTTCCTCGGACTCCTGGTCTTTACCGCCCCCTACCTACCGTGGGTATTGATGGGCTTCAGCCTCGTTCTGCATGGCACCATTCCCAAGGATGAAATTATGGGTGTTGTCATCGGGCACGTTTGGTACTTCTTCACCGATGTGTACCCGCCGCTGCACAATGGCTCTCGGCCTCTTGACCCTCCCGCTTGGTGGAGGCGCCTGTTTGAGGCGCGCGCACGGGATAATTCGGACGATGGTACCAACGACATTTTGGTTGCTGGCGCAAGAGAGGTGGCGCCTCGCGATCTGTGAGGGCGCCAGGATGACGAATGACAAACAGTGGTATATGCAGAATTATATCCACGATGGGCTCAGTGGGCTGCATCTGGCGTACATGTTCCTATCGTTCTATTGGGTTTGGCATTAAGGCTTGGCGTTAAGGTACAGCATCACATAGGACATGGGACTTTTCATGGTGAGTGGCGGTCGATTTGTAATGGCGTTGGTAAATTGAAATGATACACCGCTTTATTCTGTCTTATGGTGGTCTATCCATAGGCAACGTATGGATGTATGCTTCTGTCACTCTTGGCCATGACAAAGGCGAAACCTGAAGAGGTGTTCCCCAACAAGAATGCAGGTACTTTACGCCTCTGTAGGCTGGAACCTCAAAGACCGGTGAGAACCATACTACTCTAAAGTCTGCGTAATGTCTAGAATTCATCTGGAGAGCAATAAGACAGTCAATGAAGCCACTGTCCTATCCATATCCGGCTTATGGCTGTGATGTCAGTGCAGCAGCTGGACCCTTGTGCTTGGAAAGCGCTCAAGTGCTGACGTGACGTGCTGAATGTCGCTAGTAGTGTTGCCGACATTCCGTCCATGACCCCGCTACCATGGACCCTTCAGTAAGTTACCTATCCAAACTAGGTCTTCCATGCGAATGGTGAAATGATGCCCAAGTAAATCTAACCCCGGCCACTCGCAAGCTTCAAAAAGAGCTCCAACTGCTTTGCTGACGTGGGAAATTTTGGCTTATACCACTCCAAGTACATATAAAGCTCGCTCTCTACCATCCAAAGCTTTGTTCCTCATAGCAATCGAACCGACTCTATAGCCATCATGCGTGCCTACTTCTACGACGGCCTTCCTGTCTGTGGTCCCTCCCATCTCCTCGCTACAAAGTCATCTTAACTAACAATTATCAGGGCGACCAGCGCCTCCCGCACGACTCGGGCACGCCCGTCAACCTTGACGACCTCCTCGCCATCGGCGTCTACTACTACCACCTCCCCGAGCTCGAGTCCGTCGACAACCTCGCCCGCGACCGCGGCTATAAGAACCGCGACGAGATCAAGGTCTCGCCCCAGACCATGGGCGACGTCTACGAGGACAAGGTCAAGATGTTCTTCGCCGAGCACCTGCACGAGGACGAGGAGATCCGCTGGATCCGCGGCGGCCGTGGCTACTTTGACGTCCGAAGCAAGGACGACGACTGGGTGCGCGTGTTGCTTGAGAAGGACGACTTGCTTATTCTCCCCCCGGGCATCTACCACCGCTTCACCACTGACGAGTCCAACGTGAGTGCTGGTTGATTTCCTTAAGCGTAGTGTCGGGACTGACTACGGAATAGTACGTTCACGCGATGCGACTGTTCAAGGAGGATCCCAAGTGGACGCCTCTGAACCGCGGCCCTGAGGTAGACAAGAATGGCCACCGACAGGAATACGTCAAGGAGTTCCTAGCCGAGCCTAGCCAGTGAGGGGCCCACGTGGGAGTTGAGCCAGCTTTGATTGTTTAGGTTGTCAGGGAATTAGCAAGCCCAACCAGAGCTTATGGTGAGCATCGGATATGAAAAAGGCCCATGAGCGACGTCCAAAACAAACATTTCGACTCCAGCATCGCCTGTATGTCGATTACGAAGCCCGCCGTTGAGGGTTGCGTTATGATGGGGCGCGTCCTGTTGACGTGATTTGAAAACTGTTTTACGTCATTTTCAAGTGGCGTGAGATGAGCCGGCGAGCATGATCAACTTGCAGACAAGAAAATACTTAATTTCTATAAGTTTTTTTTTTTTTCTGAAGCCGAGCAATATAGAGCCACCGCTAAGGAAAAGTCAAGTTCAAGCAAGGTCTTAGCTTAGCCAGCTTGTATGGTTGCGCTTGGGTTTCTTTGCCTCACAATCCTTGGACCCCGTTCGAGCATATCCCTTTGGTTGGCATAGCCCTTAGGCACGTACCCCGCCCCACGTGCCTTACTAATCACAGCCGTACAAGCGGGGTACGAGAAGTTCGTCAGATGAAGCATTTCCTAGTAAAACACCATACAAATTATTTCGTATGTGAGGTCACGATATGTAACAATCAGAACTGCTGGGACTTCTATCACTATATAAATTAGGCGGGGGAAAATGTACCTCTTGTTGGGCTCATTTTAAATGGTCTGACACCCTTGTCGTGACCCCGCCTAAGGGCTATGCCAGCCAAAGGGATGAGTTAGCGGGAGTCTTTAAAACGATATCCAGTTTAGGTAGGCCCCTGGAACCTGTCTTTACCGGTTCCTAAGGTGCAGCTTGCTCCAATCCATCGGCCTCCTGATTCTCATAAAAATTGGACGAGAGCGACTTAGGTGAGAGGTGTGAATGATCTCATCATGATCAGCAGGCAATTGGGCTCATGGCATTGGTCCTTGTAGCTTTCGAATAAACCACCATAGATGGGTAGTTGAGTCGACTGCCTGCCCAACAAAAGCCCCAGGCAAAGCCTTATTCACGTTCAATCACCGAGCCAGAGGCAACAATCTTTTTCTCGGAGCCTTCAGCGATGACCCGGCCTGCCCGGAATTCCGATCCGGTTTCTTATCCATATGTCGGGACTCCGGGGGGAGGTAGCCAAGTGCCGGTTGCCGATGATCCTGGTGCAGGAAGTAAGCTACAGCAACATAAGCCGATTTCGAACGAATTTCAACTCAATCCAAGGCCACGAGGAGTGCAATTAACAATAGCAAGGGTATCATACTCTCCCCAAATGTATCTTTTTATATATAAAGGGTATTCAGTCAAATGGCGGGTACTACTGACACTTGACACTTGGACCCTGGGTACGTAGAAGCACCGCCAAAGTGCGACCCTGGAACACAGCTGAAAGAATCACCAACTCGATTCCTCCCTCATCCGAAGTATTAGCTAGTGTTGACATAATGTTTAAAGGGAAACCCTCAAGATAAAGAGAGCTTCTAGCTTTATGCATATTTCGCGATGATCGTTAGTCCGGCCTACGCTTTGCATTTGGGGTCAGAATGATCTTGAGTAGCCAGTGGCTGGCCAAGTAATTTTTTTTACCGCTTGCCCTGGAGTTTAACTAGGTAGTGATCAACCTCCATCCAATGCTTTATGAATTGACTCCTCCTTCAACACCTACAACTTTCAAACTCGGCAACTCAACCCTCGTCTAAAAGACTTCCAATGAAAGATATGGACACGCGAACAGAGGCGTCTGATGTGACCGAAGCATCGGCAAGGTCGCGAATAGCACAGCTCCCAGCGAGCTGTGATCCTCCCCAGGGCAACACCGCCTCGAGACAGCTGGTCTGGATTGTATGCTGTCATTGAGACTATCCCCTCAGTGTGAACAAGGCACTTACGATCGTCAGATTTTTGGAGGTACGGGCCAGATGGGCCGCTCCCTCGTCAAATGCGCTCTCTCTCACGGAGACTTGGTGACCTCAGTCGGCCGTGTCTTCGAGACCAGCCCCCGCGACATGGAAGGCATCCACGAGAACTGTTTCGGCGCGTTGTGTGATGTTCGCGCCCGCGAATCTGTAAATCGCGTCGTCGAGCGCACGCTTCAACACTTTGGACGTATCGATGTCGTCGTCAACTGTTCCGGCTACGGCGTTATTGGCGCCTGTGAGGATCAGGACGAGCACGATATACGAAATCAGTTTGAAACCAACTTCATGGGCACACTCCACATCATTCACGCTACGCTGCCTTACTTCCGAAGACAAAACGGTGGCCGGTATCTTATCTTCAGTTCAACTTCGGGCGCGCTCGGCGTCCCCGGCTTAGGTCCTTACTGTGCCACCAAGTACGCGGTCGAGGGTCTCATCGAGGCCATGCTCTACGAGACGGATGCCTTCAACATCAAGGCCACACTCATCGAGCCGGGTCATGTGAGGCCCGAGGAGCCCGAAACGCAAGACACAGCGCACCCGACTTCTTGGGGCCACTTTCTCGTCAAGCCGCCGAGCGAGACGTACGGGAACCCGACATCGCCGGCCTTGCATGCGCGGCGTATCGTGCAGTGGCTCGGGGACAAACACCGGCCCACGAGCGCCGTCAAGTGCGCTGAGCTCGTGTGGCAGCTTGGGCACTGCTCGTATCCACCGCTACGGCTGTTGCTGGGAAGCTACGCAATTGAGAGCATACGTGATCGCATGCGGTCGGTTACGGAGGAGTTGGAGGACTGGAAGCACCTCAACTTTCCTGCTGGCCCGGAGGACGATAGAGAAGGCGGCGAAGAGTCTGCTCAGCCTGAATATGCTACCGAGACGACTGGCGCTGCTTCGGCTGCTACGTGATGTGCCAATCCATGTAGGCATGCCAATCCATGTAGGCATCATGGCTGTCCGAAAGCGGAAGAGACGGTTACGTGAGACTTGCAATGAGCTCGGGGTGGTCTCCCCACATGACTAGGTGCAGTCACATGTTGCTCTTCATACCAAGTGGACTGCCTGCTGATTCCAATCATTCTACTACGTATACGGGGTCTTTACGAACTTCTGTGCCTATTTCTGGGCCCTGCCATCAGATGTCATTCGGTCGATGCGCATCTGGACCCAAGAGAGATGAGCGCAAGATACCCCTGTTTGAATGACTAAGCGGAACGCGCCCCGTTTATCCTCCACGTCTCCCTATCTTTTTGAGCCCCTCGACTTGACTTGTGCTTTGGCCAGTCGAATTCAAGGGAGAAAAAGATTCCAACGGGGGAAAAAGAAAAGTCGTGGAACACTCGAACGTGTTTTGTACCTACTCTCCTTTATCGCGACTCGCACCGACCGCGACGCCGAGAACGACAGTCGATTCCGACACTGACGCCGCCGCTCCCTCTCAGTCTTTCCTTTTCCATCTCAACATCGCTTCACTGCCGAACCCTGGGCTTCCGCCGCATCCCAGCGCTGATCTCAACTCCCACACTGGTACATAATGACGGATAAGAAGAACGAGGACTATGTCGTCCGCATGGGCGACGACTCCTACGACAAGAAGGAAAAGGGTGCCTTCATGGCTCGATCCCCGACCCGCGCTTCCTATGGCTCGAGTCCTGTCGCTGGCATTGAACAGCTCGAAAAGAGCCCGCCACTGTCCATCGGGGCATACTGCTTGTCCTCGATCAGTATGACCGTTGTGAATAAATATGTAGTTTCGGGTAGCTTCTGGAACCTCAACTTTTTCTATTTGACAGTCCAGGTATGTGTCGCAAACTAGATTGATCTCCAGACGTCCTTCTTACCGTTGGTTTTCATATAGGCCGTTGTGTGCATTGCCACCATCACAGCGTGCAAACAGCTGGGTCTGATCAAGGTTCTTGCTCCCTTCGACCCCGATCGAGCAAAGAAGTGTACGTCTTCAGACTTTGAAATCCTGCGCTCCTGTCGCTAACATCATGAAGGGTTCCCCATCTCCCTCCTGCTCGTTGGAATGATCTACACCAGCACAAAGTCGCTTCAGTTTCTCTCGGTTCCCGTTTACACCATCTTCAAGAACTTGACCATTATTGTCATCGCATACGGCGAAGTGCTTTGGTTTGGCGGCAGTGTTACCCCTCTGGCTCTCCTCTCGTTTGGTCTGATGGTCCTGAGCTCCGTTGTCGCCGCCTGGGCGGATATCCAAAGTGCCATCGCCGGCGACTTTGGCACTGTTGATTCGGCGGCTGCCATGTCCACCCTCAACGCCGGATACGCCTGGATGGGCATGAATGTTTTCTGCAGCGCGGCCTATGTGCTCGGCATGCGGAAGGTTATCAAGAAGATGAACTTCAAGGACTGGGATAGTATGTTGCGCCACGCCGCCTTACTCCTCGGAGATGCTGACCTCCTCTAGCCATGTACTACAACAATCTTTTAACGATTCCTGTTCTCGTTGTCTGCTCGCTCGTTACCGAGGACTGGTCCGCCTTTAACTTTGCCCGCAACTTCCCCGTGGAGACGCGCAACAAAATGATCATTGGCATGATCTATTCTGGTCTCGCCGCCATCTTCATCTCGTATTGCTCGGCTTGGTGTATTCGCGTTACGTCCTCGACCACTTACTCGATGGTGGGTGCTCTCAATAAGCTGCCCATCGCCATCAGCGGTCTCGTGTTCTTCGCGGCTCCCGTCACGGCTGGCAGCGTCTCAGCCATCTTCATCGGGTTCGTCAGCGGTCTTGTTTACGCCTGGTCTCGTGTGCGACAGTCGGTTTCTTCTCGGGATACGCTGCCTACGGTGCGACCTACGATGAGCGCCAGTGCTAAGAGCAGCCGTGATGCCGCCAATTCCTAGGCGAGATAAAGGGGGCTACAGCATCAGAAGGAATTGATCTGATCAGCAAATCATGAAGTCAAAGAAGACGACTGGCTCTACAAAGGTGTAAAATAGATTACGAGATGTAATGGGGGCGGAAGACCTGGGTTTCTATGCATATACACTATTTTAATTAGCACGGGAAACTCTTTGTACTTACATAGACAAGGGCGTGGCTGGAGTACGAGGACAGGTGGGATATTTACTAAAGGTCACTTGTTTGATGGTTCTAGATACAATACGAAGTTCAAAGCCATGATTACGCCGCCACTTTCGTGATATTAAGAGCAAAGGTGAAGGATGAGCTAGGTTTATAAGAAATGTGACGATGAGCGTGGGCAAGATGCATATAAATAAATATCATGGGTTCTCGCGGAATTGGGCAGCGGCGAGAGGATGGTTTGATCATATCACTGACATGTGCTGTAACTTCGAGCCTCCAGAGGAGGAGCACGATGGGCCTCATGATCAACTCCAAGACACTGTGTTAAGGAGCCTGAACCAGTAGATGCATCAACTACCCAGTAGATGCACCCAGTAGATGCATCAGCTCGCGATATGCACACGTCACAACGACAACGTGCGTATCCGAGATGGGCCCCACGTGGGGCAGGCCAAGAACGTCACTAACTTAAACGAGTTCCCCATCCAAGCTTTGCTTTTCTCCAACAAAATGTTGGGGATTGAGAGAATGACGTCTCGCCCGTTCTTTGTCGAGCCGCCCACGCCCACCCTTTTTTGACATTATCAACTTTTTTTTTCCTTTTTGAAGCTGTCTCAGTGTCTTGGAAGTCATGGTCTAGAGGGAGGGCCTGTGGTCACGAGCGTTCTCAATTCCTTATCATCTCCCTCCCTCCTCGTCTCTTGTGCACTTGTTCTCCTGTGTTGAGCATATCACCGCCGACAATGTTGGCATTTCTACACAAGCGTGGGTCTCCCAGCTTCACTTGACGAGTTTGACGAGTTTTTCTAATGTGAGCTTTGGTACCTTATAGCTTTTGCGGCCTTGGCAAGCACCGTCGGTGCCCCTGCAGACGACCGTGAGTTCCTCCCTCGACCTCTGACCATCTTCACATAGCTTCAACAGCATCCTGACACGGTCGATCCAGTCAAGCTCGTCTTCTCATTCCTAATATCATTCCCGCTCGCCGCTCTCCTCAAGCGCATTCCCGACTCGAGACCAGAAGCCAAGAACATCTTCGTCATTGGGTACGACATCGCCGTTCAATGAATGCCCTCTACCGCTCGTCCTACTAACATAACAAATCAAGCGTGTCTTTCTTCTATCTCGTGGGCCTTTTTGATCTCTGGGATGGCGTACGAACCCTCTTCATCAGCGCCGGCGGCACATACTGCATCGCCAAGTTCCTCCGCACGAGCCCCTACATGCCATGGATAGGTTTCGCCTTTGTCATGGGCCACATGTCCATCAGCCACATCGCCCGCCAGGCGGCCGACAACCCGGCCAGTGTCGACGTTACGGGCGCCCAGATGGTGCTGCTCATGAAGCTCAGCGCCTTTTGCTGGAACGTTGCCGACGGCCAGCTCCCCGAGGACCAGCTTTCCGACTTTCAGAAGAGGAACATGCTCAAGGAGCTGCCTCCGCTGCTCGACTATACTGGATGGGTCCTCTTCTTCCCTGCTCTCTTCGCTGGACCGTCATTTGACTTCACCGACTACCGCAAATGGCTCGACACAACCATGTTTGACGTCTCCAACGTCGACCCAGCCAAGAAGCCCCCGGTGAGGAAGAAGCGAAAGATCCCTCGAAGTGGCGGCCCCGCGGCCTGGAAAGCCGCAAGCGGTCTCTTCCTCATCGGCCTCTTCATGGGTTTAGGCTCTTCGTACTACCCCGGCTTCCTAACTTCAGACACCTACGTCAAGTACGGCTTCCTTCGCCGCGTCTGGATCATGCACATGGTCAGCTTCACAGCCCGGCTCAAGTACTACGGCGTCTGGTACCTCACTGAGGGCTCCTGCATCCTCGCAGGCTTGGGCTACAACGGCGTTGACCCTGTTACGGGCAGGGTCTTCTGGAATCGTCTACAGAACATTGATCCTTGGGCTGTCGAGACGGCGCAGAACCCACGAGGGTACCTCGGAGGCTGGAACATCAACACGAGCAACTGGTTGAGAAACTACGTCTATCTGCGCGTCACTCCCCGAGGCAAGAAGCCCGGGTTCCGCGCCAGCTTGATGACCTTTGGCACCAGTGCACTGTGGCATGGTTTCTACCCGGGGTACTACCTAAGCTTTGTTCTTGCGAGCTTCATTCAGACCTCCGCAAAGAGTGAGTTTTCTCCCAACATTTACACTCATGGGGCATGATGCTAATGTCCTCCAGACTTCCGCCGCCAGGTCCGCCCCTTCTTCCTCGACCCCCTCACCGGCAATCCCTCTCCCAAGAAGAAATACTACGATTTCGCATCCTACCTTGCTACCCAGCTCACCTTCACCTTCGCAACAGCTCCCTTCCTCGTCCTCTCCCTCCAGGGCTCCCTCCTCGCCTGGTCCCGCGTCTATTTCTATGCCGTCATCTGGACCCTTCTGTCTCTTGTGTTCTTCGCCTCCCCCGGCAAGGTTGCCCTCAAGAAGCAGCTGGAGAAGCGTCAGGGCCGTGCCAGCGCCAAGCTTGTGCGCTCCATTTCCACGGATAGCCTTACGGGCAAGGAGCCCATCTTGGGTATTTCCAAGGATCCGGAAGGCGATATCAACGAGGCTATGGAGGAGATCAAGGCTGAGATGGAGGTGAGACAAAGGAGGAGCAGGGCTGATTCGGAAGCGAAGCAGCAAAAGGTCAAGGCGGGCTAAAGCTCATAGGTGTGGTCCCCTTCATGCGAACGGCGTGGCGTACAACTCATTTCCGCGAAAGAGTGCCCGGTGTCTTGATGGTGTCGTGGTTTCACTTGTTGGAACCTTGTAGGCGTATGGGTGAGCAGTCAGTGAATAAATGCGTGCATAGTCTCTTCAATAGATTATATATCATAGTCATTAATCTATATCTAGGATAAGCTGTAGTAGCTCTCCGGTAACGCCCGAATCGCCAGGGCCTGTAACTACATGGTATCGTAAGAATGAGGGTCTTGAGTGCTGTCGTCTTTCTTCCGTCCAGCATTGCTGTCAAATCCAACTATAATACATGTTATGGAATCATCCATATATGGTAGGCTAGTGATACAAAGGTCCATGCAGGTGTTGATGGTGAGGAAAGTTTGCAGTGTTGCAAGTGATGGGTAAGAGAAACCCAAGAGGACGGTGTGTCGTGAGTTTTGGGCAAAAAGGAGTTCAAAAAGAGAAAAATCGTATGTCGTTGAAACGTTGAGACATGAAAAATCCAAAAAGTATCGTGTCTCGTTGAAAGGATATGTTCAGAAAGAAATCGTTCGTCGTTGAAGCTTTTTTGACAAAATGCGTAAAGATCGTGACTTGAAAAAGGTCCAAGTGATTCGATAAACAAAAACAGAGTATCGTGATGCGTCGTCGTCAATCGTTGAGATGCCGTGAAGTTCCATATTAGGTCTCAGGGTCAAGGGATGATATCCCTACCCAGGTCATCAAAACGTGATATCTTCTAGGTAGTTGGTATTAGTGGCCCCAACGCTGTTTTATGCCAACAACGATGAGTGCGATGATGGCGCCGAGGACAAGCATGCCGATGATGGACATGCCGCGGTTGATCTTTCTCCACCAGATTGCGCTCTTCAAAACGGCATCCTCTGCGAGGTTCGGCTTGCTGGATGGGTCGTGTCGTACATCCAATTTAGATGTGCTGTGATTACGCTCGGTGTCCTCCGACTGGGTTACTGGATTAAGTGGAATGAATGCGGCAAATATCCAAGCTAAAGGCCTTATTAGAATCAACTCCTCAGTGTCAGAGTGTGCGAACAGCACTCACCCAGTGGGAAAATGAATCCCACCACAAACATGGTAACCTGAGCATTGCGTCGCCCCGTCAGCTCGCTTCGTGTTTCCCAGTCTGCTGCTGGAGGCTGCCAGATGCTGTGCCGAATGGGTCGTCGATCGCGAGCCAGGTGAGGGGACCAAATGCTAGAGGTCTGCTTCTTCATGTTGCGTACAACTGCCATAACAGGGTGAGCTGGTGCCGGAGTGATCTCCATGGAACCTGCATCTGACCGCCGGCGAGGGAGAGGTTCCCGAGGTCGGCGTCGAGGGTTGCGGATGTCAGTGACATTGGCATCCTGACTGGGTGATCTGCTGAGAAAAGAGCCAGGGGGCTGGCTATCACTGAACTCGGAGTACATAGACTCCATGGACGGCTGAGCAGCCAGCCATTTTCGTTCGCCGCTACCATAGTAAACTCTATACACAGTCAATTTCGTATTCTTCGATAGAGCATCACTCCTTTTAACTCACTTTGCCCAGGTTGGAACGGCAGCTTTGAAACTAGCAGTTGATCGTAGACTGCGGTCAGAGGCATAGCTCGAAAGAAATCTTCCCATTCGGGTCCGCGAGTGGCGATGACGGAGTACTTCAAGGTCTGCGAGTCCATCGCCATCTTCATCATGGTCACGCACAAGACGAATGGTCCCTGTGATGGGATCGCGAGGTAAACTCCGAATATACGCTGCTGCTGGAGACTCCAGTGAATTGGTTCTTGAGTGAGAAGGAGTTTCCAAAAGCTCATCGAGGCCGCCGAGCGAAGAAGCCATGCTCAAGATATGCCTGCTGTGACTGCTACCCATGCCACTACCGCGTCGACCGGGGATGGAGGTGAGTGATAGAGCGCGAGATGCGGGCTCGCTACCTCCCTCGCTTTCGGACATGACGGTTGACAGCTGAGCGCTCCATTGATGGGGGCGAGGCGTATTTATGTAAGGCCGATTTTGACCGGCGGCAGGGTCATACCAGCTTGGGCCGGCGTGATGTAAAATCGTGGCAGGTCCGACAAATAGGCCACGGGTAGCTTCTTGGGTGAAGATTGTCGACAAGGAGGTCAGTGATGCCGTCCGGATAGTCTCGCGAGACCGAGATTTGACAAGGCCAAAAGTCTCCGAGGACCGCCTCTTCCTTGGTCGCAGCGGGGGGACAATGAGACTCTCCTGGGAGAACTCAGGTCGAACGCGGCTCTTGACGGCGACAAGGGAGGAAGAGGCTGAGTGACCACCATGAACTACGTAGTTTGCTTCGCTGTCTCGAGTTTGCGGACGAGTATTGTCATGCAAGGAGGGATCCGCCGAGGAAGGATCGCCGATCAGCTCGATGTTGGAATGAATGGATGAAGGGGGCAAGCTGCTTAGGTCGGCAACGGCCACAGGAGAGCTCTGTCCGTAAACTTTGTAGTTCGTCCTCTCAGAAAGTGTTGATTTTGTTTGTTCGGAAAGAGAGGACTGAAAGGATGTCTTTTGAGTAAGCAATTGCGAAGACGGGCCTACTCCTGGGTCGGGGATGTCGGGGAGGTCGATCTCGGGCAGAGGGGGTAGAGACAGCTCAGGAAGAGGTCCTGATGTCTGTGGCTGCTTCTGTTTCACATCAGGAGTCTTAGGAACCTTGCGCAAGCCCCCAAACATACGGTAGCTCCATAGCGAGGAGTTGTCGGGACTCGAGGGATCTCTCGGCGGGGAAGAGGCAGCTGGCGACTTGGAGCTTCGTTCGGTCAGGGGAGTCAAGGGAGAACTTGGACGGCTTGGGCGGTCATCGCTAAATGTGCCAAGGGATCCCCGACCATAGGAACTGTTGCCGGTCGTAAAGGATGGAGGAAGAGACCACAACGACTCGACTCTCGATGAGGTGGAGACTTCGTGAGGAAGTACAGAAAAGGTCTTATTGGCGTGTACATTGATGACTTTCCGGCGTGATGCGGGCCTCGGAGAAGTTGACGGTTCACGAGAGGGCGGATGTGAAACATAGGAAGTATCGTCGTCGACATCGGCGTGCGGCGTCCAGGGAGAAGAATCCAATTCATTGTCAGAGGATCCGAATTGGGAAGGGCGTCTTAATGGTGAAGGAGAGAGCACAGCAGTTCGAGTCCTGGCCCTCTGCAGGGATGGGGAGGGAGTTTCAAAGACAGGACTTGAGGAATGCACTGGGGAGCAGCACGTTTGACCAAGTTCCGGGTCGGTTTCGGTGCTCGCATCGGCGTAAGAGACCGGCCGGGATGTGATTGTGCCATCGGAGGCGATTCGAGGCGGACTATAAGGAACGACTCGGATCTGCAGGCGGTTGTTCTGAGAGCTGGTACGCTCGTGTAATACCCGTCGCGGCGGAGAGCTAGACGGCGAAACCGACATGCTCTACGCACTAGGCGGCAAATGCCGTGCTTTCCACAACATGAGGAGACGAAACAGAAGCTGTCGACTCTTGTCCCCAAATGGGCGAGATCAATTGATCTCAAGTTGAAATACCGTTGGGGCGTAGACGTCGATTCGGTCGGGGCCGGAGGTGGGTCAGGAGTTTCGGAGGTCGACACAAAGGGCGGCGGCCGGGCAGTCGGAGAGGATGGCAGAGGAATTAAGAGCCACAGCGAGGATATGGCATTAAGAGAGCACCAACAGTTTCGAGCACAAGAGAACAAGCAAAATACAGAGCAACCCAATTCCAGATAGCAAAGCTAAGGCAAGGTAGACCGAGTTATCGTGAGGCAGATCGTGAGGCCTCGTTTGTGCTGTGGGAAGGAGCACCGAGGAGTTTGGAGAAGACCAAAAACGGAAAGAACCAAGAAGAAGAGAAAGAACAATTCAATCAAGTAACGACGAAAGAAGTAATGAATGTGAGAAAGACCAAAAGACTGAATGAGTGACTGGCCAGTGGCCGATTATAGCGAATGTACGGATGGTTGGAGAAGGGCGAAACAAGAGACAGAAAGAGAAAGACGAGAGATCCATGGGATCATGGGGAAGGAGCGGGCGGGTAGCTTCAAGAGAGAAAAGGCAAGAATGGTCGCATCCACCTGCGACCACAGGCGGCAGGAGCAGCGGCCAGCCATGGCAAGTACCTGGTTACAGTGACCTGAACAAGCTGCTCAGGCTCCCCCGTCCATGCCCGTCAAGCGATCTCACTAGCGAGGGTACCTAGGAACGACCCGAGCACACAGACAATGGGGGGGGAGGCGCGACTCTGGCCCCTACTCAAGCCTTCCCCTTACAGGCCGTCTCCCGTCTGCTGTAGATGGCCCCGGAGCCTGAAGCCGGACGATGGCGCCGCTATTGGGTCCCCTGGAGCCAGTGACGTGGAGTGAATCAGCGGGAGGAGGAAGGACGCGGACCAGTTGCTGGAAGCGCCAATTGCGGCCATTCTGCAGCTAACGGGATGGGATATTACCTTGCTGCAGCAGGGTTTCTCCTGCAGGCGTGGCGCGGCGATGGGACTGTTGAGTCCAGGGGGTACGAGAGCTAGAGTCCAGAGAGAAAGGGATAGGGGGGTTCTGACACTTTTACAAGACACCGCAACTTTGACGAGACGGGGTGAATTGAAAGAGTTTTCTCTTTTCTTTTTCTTCTCCAAGGAACAGCTTGGCGTGGGAAAGGAACGGCGGATCGGCCAAGGATCTTAGGAGAGCAGATCAAAAAAGATTACTGTTTTAGATCCGCTGTGAGCTCTGATTTGTCCCTGGAAGCCAGGAGGTTGAGAGCGTTGGATTGGGCTTTCGAGGTTGTGGGCCAGATCTGTCTGAACTGATTGGGTTATCGAGACACTATGGGCGGGGGGGCTTTCTCTGTGGACGCCCAATAGCACAGGCTTCCTTGCAAACCACGCTGTCATAAGATGCCACTGACTTCTGTCCTCCTGGAACTGGAACAGCGGGACAAGGCCTAGAGAGATTACTGGAACCACCTACGCCAGGTGGCAAGCCATCAATGGGTGCTCGCCCGAGGAAGTGGTCAAGCCACGCCGAGCCCAGACACTCATGACGATATACCAAGACCACAGCATCTGGGTCGAAGAAATCAACTACCGTCAGCCATTCAACCGAGCAAAGCCCAGGATGACTGCGGCGCCTCGTCAAGAAAATATGAAGTTCTGCAAGTACAACAGGTCATCAGGGTCGCAAAAACTGGCCGCCTTCCGCTGGCGCTTGTTTTACTTGAATTGTTCCAACTATTCTGACGTGGCCAGGTACATCTGATGCCTATCAAACTTGGTGCATCTGCATGTACAGTCTCTGTCTCGGCGCCTGTTCCAATCCACCTGCTGGCAGCGCCTCTCGAAACCGCGACCTGCAGACGCCTAAAACAGTCCCGTCGTGACCTGGATTCTCTCCACCAGGTCGCTTTTGGGTCTATCAGATGCACATCTGTCTGTCTTTCTTTTCGTGGATTAGGGCATCGACAGCCATTCCTCGGCGGCGATTGACAATGTAACCAGACATCTGCTTAAGCTTTGACTACCTAGCTTTGAGCTGTTTGGATGGTTTGGCGCGCGACCAATTAAAGGCTTGGTTCAACGTGTCAGGCTCGCGTTGCGTATGTTTATTAATAAGTCGCGTCTCCTTTCCAAAGTGTCCCGTGGGGCTTTCAACCTCAGTCCTCCATCATCAAATCAGGGGATCAAATGTTAGGTAGTTTTGAAGTGCACCATATCCTAACTGAGCGGCAATCATGCTTCTCGGTACTATCAACTGACATGGCCCCAGCGAGAAATGAAGCCGTCTGATCCTGTTCCTGAAAGTCTATATAAATTTTTATGGCATCATGGCTCTCGGCTCCTTCGGTACGGGTAGTGTAGCCTGTAGGTACGTTAGCCCGGATCATCGTGTGCCCTCCTTTTAAGACAAGTCTTTTTTCTTCTGACTCGGTACGCCCTTGGGTATCGGTCACCTTGCGGAACAGACTCTCCTTGACGTCAGGGCCCGACGAACCTAGTGCAGGTACCGTTGCTCACCCGAGCTCACCTTGATTCATGCCCTTGCCTTAGGTAAGGGGATATTGGGGAATTGGTGGAGGCTGAGCAGCAGATTTTCATGGTTCTCAAGAGTTGGATGCGGCTACACTGGTCTTGCATGGATCATCTCTTTCACAAATCTAGAGCATCCGTGTATTCTTATTCTTATTAGCACATTATGAGAGGCATTATAGGACTTCATCTCCACATAATTTCGCTTCCTCAATATTTTATGTGCTATGTATCCGTACTCCGTAGCTCACCGCATACCATGACCACGTATGACCCATATATGCACGGTAAAATGAAGGACAAACACTACCAAGGAAAAGTGCTCCGGTTATCCCTCATTAGCTCGAAAGGGCCTTGCACATTTTTTTCCAGAGTTGGGGATTGTCGGTTGGTTCCCCGGTTGTATTCATTCCCGGCCTCATGGATGCTTACCAAAGCCAGTAAAAAAGACACATCAGAACAATAGTATCGACATCCAACAGAGAACAATAGCTTCAAACAGTTGTGGCTGGTGATGACATCTGTGCTTTTGCCCTTTTCTTCTAGCTCGATTTTCTTTGAATGGCTTCTCTTTGACAGAAGAGTGTCGTAATGCCCAGTTTTTTCTCTCTCGTTTGCCCCCATTAGATTCCGCCTCTTCAATCCCTCTCTCCCTCTCCTCTCTTCTTCGTACGGTCCAACTTTTCCCTCTTCATCCCTCATCGAAAGCGTCTGAGAAGAAAAAGATCCATTTCCACGCCGTACCAAGCTTCAAATGTCTACCTCTAGTTTGGCGGGGTTCGCACCGCCTCAGGCCGCAGCCTTGTTGGTGAGCCTCACCTGTTCTTAGTCCTAGGATTCATACTCCCTCTCAATATCAAGAGCTCCGTGTTGATTTACTCAAACGTATCCCACGTGGCGCAACACACTAACTTATATCTTCTGGGGGAATAAAGGTCGTCTACTGTCTCGTCTATGTCATTCCCCTCTACTTCTCAGCCGCCACCAGGCCATCGCCAACCCGCTCCAGGGATGCCCCCGAGGCGATCCGCGCGCGTATCTTTGTCGTCTCACTCTCGACAGCCGTTTGCTCCCTCGTGACGCTGTACCTGCTCTCGTCTCATGCCGCCATCGCCATTCCTGAGCCCTTGCACTTCATGGGCTACTGGCCGCCTGGTCTTGTCGATGCTGCCCGAGCGCTGTGGCTGACAGCCTTGCTCTTCGCTGGGCCCCTGTACGAATCACTTGTTGTTGATGGCGCTGTTCAGCAATGGCTTCGTCTTGAACCTCTCAGGGACCTCTGGACTGACTGGCCCACCTGGAGAAACATGGTAGCGGTGCGTTGGTTCTCTCGTCTTGTTTCCGTCGTGCCTGTGTCTTCGAGTCCCTCATATCACCCATGGTGCCCCTGTCAATCCCTCGTCAATCCCTCGTCAATTCACCCCACAGTCGTCTCGTCTTCAGCCTCCTTCTCACACCGCTTCTTCTTGTCTCTGGCCTCCTCGAGTTTTCTTTCTCAGTACTAATTTGCTGGAAGGGCCCCATCACCGAGGAGTGTCTCTTCCGTTCTGCGGGAGTCCCACTGTTGCTGCGGTCTGGAGCTAGTCTTACCGGCACAATCTTTCTATCGCCGCTCATATTCGGGTTGGCTCACCTTCACCACTTCTATGAGTTCCGCATCACGCATCCTCGCACTCCTCTCCCCGTTGCCATTGCCCGGTCTCTGCTCCAGCTTTCTTATACTTCACTGTTTGGTGCGTATGCCACCTTCTTGTTCTTAAGGACTGGCAGTCTCCTTGCTGTTGTGTTTGTTCATGCTTTCTGTAACTGCATGGGCCTTCCACGTCTTTGGGGTCAGGTCGACCCGCATTGGCTACCAGAGGGTGATCCGTCCGCTGCCTCGTCCCGGAAGATCTGGACAGGTATTTACTACGTGCTGCTAGTTGGTGGTCTGGTGGCTTGGTGGCAGAACTTGTACTCATTGACCGAAACTCACATGGCTTTGGCCGAGTTCTAAGGTTGCTTCTGTCGAGGCACACTGATACATAGCACATTTGAAATGATACAAGGAACAATATAAGCACCTCTCAAAGACTGCGCCTTAACCTGTTTTAAACGTTTGGTTGAAAGTTCGAAAAACGAGTTCGGACTCCTGTCTGTGCGCGTGATGAGTAAGGAGGCTTTCGGATGTTGACACACTTCGGTCATATAATAATTCCAGACACTGCGAGAGCCGTGTGATTGCTTCAGGAGGACGCGAACGAGAGGTTATTTTACTATTACTATGTGGCTGCTATCTGGAAACCAGGCATGGGTCCTGGCATCGTAAAGTCGTCGTCGTCGCCGCCCCTCGTTCCCCGACGATGACGAAGTGAACCTCGGTCTCTAATCTCTGCATCACCGCCGCGCGCCTCATCCCGCAAGTCTCGACCAACATCCTTACTCTTTGACCGACCAATGGATGCACTTCCCTCAGCTAACCCATCGTCTGGACCTCTGGTGTTCTTCTTCCGCGGCCACAGGCTTGGAAGAGCAATCTCCTGAAACCGTGGCTCGACAGCTCGCTCGTCGAACCACCGGTGAAGACGGGCTTCGACTAGCTGTGCAATCTTGGGGACGTCCTGTAACCGAGAACGGCTGCCTAGAAGACTTCTAATGGAAAAGTCCAGCCGGTAGTCGTCTAGGAAGTTGAATATCATCCTGGTGGGTTGAGAAGGGTTGCTGGGAATGAAGGATATTGAAAGTGTGCCGCTGAACCTAACCACCGTAACGGCCAATGCGACAGGAAGCACCGCCGACAACCTCTTTGGATAATTGAGGAGGAGCTTTGTTTCCACGGCGAGGGTGAGCATGTCGCTCAGGTCCACGTCCATCCGGGCCTGCAACCGTGTGCCGTCTCTCGCGGCCGTGGCTGGGTCAAACTTCTTGCCAATACCGACGCTGATTCCATCTTCGTCAACGGGAATGATGCGACAGTTACTGAAGATAGGAAAGTCCTCGCCCAAACTCAGTTCCGTAACCCTGATCTCGTCGACAAAATCTGGCCGCGACGTCCCATTCAACGCCTTGGATAGCGAGCCGAGAATGGCATCATCATGCTGAGCATCGCTGCGAAACTGAGCGATAGTCTGCGCAATGAGGACGTTGAACCAGTCGAGACTCTCGGGCTGGTGGCTGTCGACGTTGTAGTACGTCTTGCTCAGGATGGACCCGATGGTAAGCACAGGGGGATTTCTAAATACGGACGACTTCTTCCGGCTCAACTCCTTGTCCTGGCGGTTACCAGAGCTGCGAAGGCTGAGTAAGGAGCGCTTGTGAGCGAGAGTCCTTGACCGCCGCTCAGTGGCTCGCAACGAGGCGGTGACGTCTGGTAAAGGAGGGTCCCCGAATATGAAGAACTTGATAAAAGCGGCCAGAACAAGGACGACAGAGAGTTGCCCAAAGATTAGGCCCTGTGTGAAGGACAGGCTGGTCATTGAAGAAAAAAAGTGTGTTAGGCTACATAGTTCTCATGATGAAAGGGTACACATGGGCTCGGACTCACGTCGGTTCGACTGGCTGGGGGCAAGTATCGCCCGCCATGGTTGTAGATGAAGATGACTCAATCTTCTGCGTAGCCTCAAATAAATATCACTTGGTTAAAAGAAAATGGCCAACATAGCGACGCTCCTTCTCGATTTTGGCGCTTGATGTCAGTGAGGAACTCATGATGAACGACGTCGTTTGAAATAGTGGAGCTACGTACTCTTCGCAAGTCGGTGTTATGCATCTTGCGGGGTGGCCATGCTGTTACTGAGCTCACCTACATGGCGTCCTCACATGCCCTTCCTCCTGACAATAACTTTCGTCCAAGAGTACAGCAAACATTTACTGTGCATTAAAACAATCCCATCGAACTTTCCCGGTCATCCAGAACATCACATCCACTACAGGCGCTATTCTTCGGATTATTGGCAAAGGCATAGCACTCTGCGCAGCCCCGGCGAGCTGCCCCAACCTCCATCATGGACGTCGCCCAGGCTGTTTCAGGATACATCGCGAAGGTGGTTTCGACGAGCGATACGTCGTCCGCCAAGATGAAAATCCTACTGCTCGATAAAGAAACCGTTTCTATCGTCTCAACTGCGGTTACACAGTCATCCCTCCTCAACCATGAGGTGTTCCTCATCGACCGCCTCGATAACTCAACCCGTGAGAAGATGCGGCATCTACGATGTCTCTGCCTCGTGCGCCCATCCCCGGACTCCATTCAGTTCCTCATAGATGAACTACGGGATCCCAAGTATGGAGAGTACCATTTGTATTTCACGAATGTGGTCAAGAAGTCTTCACTGGAGCGCTTGGCCGAGGCGGATGATCACGAGGTGGTCAAGGTGGTCCAAGAACACTTTGCGGATTACATTGTCATCAACCCGGATCTTTTCTCTCTCGGCTTCACGCTCCCGCAAAATCGAATTTGGGCCGGAAGTGCAGATACATGGAACCCCGACTCACTACAGCGATGCGCCGAGGGTCTCATCGCTGTGCTGCTTTCACTTAAGAAGAAGCCCCTTATCAGATATCAGAAGACGAGCCCTCTAGCAAAGAAACTGGCAACTGAGGCCCGCTATCTGATGACCCAGGAGGAACAGCTGTTTGATTTCCGAAAAGTCGATACCCCTCCCATTCTTCTTGTCCTAGATCGCCGAGAAGATCCCGTGACGCCGCTGCTTACCCAGTGGACATACCAAGCCATGGTCCACCACCTACTTGGCATCCAGAACGGTCGTGTCGACCTAAGCGACGTTCCAGAAGTTGGACCCGAGTTGAAAGAAATCGTCCTGTCTCAAGATCAGGATCCATTCTTCAAGAAGAACATGTTTTTGAACTTTGGCGACTTGGGAGGCAACATCAAGGAGTATGTTGGGCAGTTTCAGTCCAAGACCAAGAACAACGAAAACATCGAGTCAATAACAGATATGAAACGTTTCATCGAGGAGTATCCAGAGTTCAGAAAACTCTCTGGCAACGTGAGCAAGCATGTCACACTGGTGTCAGAACTCAGCCGGCGGGTGGCAGCTGAGAACTTGCTCGAAGTCAGCGAGCTGGAACAAAGCCTGGCTTGCAACGACAACCACGGGGCTGATGTAAAGGTAATATCACTCTGGTGAGGAACTTTGACGACTACTAATTCAGTTACCAGAATATTCAGCGACTCATTCAATCTCCAAACGTCACCCCAGAGAGCAAAGTAGGCCTCGTGGCCTTGTATGCCCTCCGTTATCAGAAACACCCCTCGAACTCCCTCGCCATGCTCACAGACCTTCTCGTGGCTGCCGGCAATGTTTCCCCCCGGGATGCAGATTCGGTCGATAAGGTAGCGACGTATCACACATCTCTCCAGGCGTCACAGTCCCAGGGTGGAATTTCGGAAATCTTCGAGTCAGCGGGCATTTTCTCCGGAGCCTCAAACCGCTTTAAAGGACTTAAGGGCGTAGAGAACGTCTACACACAGCACAGCCCACTCCTTGAAGCTACTCTTCAGAACTTGATTAAGGGGCGGCTGAGGGAGCAGCAGTATCCCTTCGTGGAAGGTGGAGGCTCTACTAAGGACAAGCCTCAGGACATCATCGTGTTCATTGTCGGCGGCGCTACGTATGAGGAGGCCAAGATGATTTCAGGGCTGAATGCCACGAGCCCTGGCGTTCGAGTTGTCCTTGGAGGTACAACGATTCATAACTCGGCGACATTCTTGGAAGAAGTCGATGATGCGGTCACTTCGTGGCCCGAGTCTCGGGGCAGGCGATAGATGGCCAAAGGGAGGCATGGACTTTTTTTTCTTTACAGCGATAACTATTCAAGCATGCTTTAAGCCAGAATTCCTCATTGACTCTGTCTACATGGGTTCGAGATGACCTCTGGGAGGTCTCTGTAGCAGATGGCATGGGCTTGGGCCTGGGCTTAGTATTTGGTTCGACCCGGTAATCTCATATTTCCGCTAGACAGAACCCCCTTAATAGCAACTTATTGGACAGCACCTCGAAATTCAACATTGGCCGCCATGAAAGCGATTTTTCCATCCTCAACGACGACATGCAATGCGTTCCCTATTGAGGCCCAGGGCAACCGGTTGGCGGCGTCAATGGCAAATTGGCAGGCGGCGGCATCTTGCGACCGTTTCCAGTGACACGACGTAAGCTGGATTCTCCCATAATCCTCGATCTTTACCTTTTGTCGCATCCGCAACTCAACTTATCTAACATTCGCCGCAGCCCCTTTGATGTCGTCGTAATCGGAGGCGGCCATGCCGGCGCTGAGGCATGCGCAGCGTCTGCGCGAGCTGGCGCACGAACCGCCTTGATTACTCCGAAAATTGATAACCTGGGAACATGTTCCTGCAACCCGAGTTTCGGAGGCATTGGCAAGGGCACCATCCTTCGAGAGATCGATGCGCTTGATGGTCTGGCAGGGAGGATCATCGACAAGGCGGGCGTGCAATTCCACATGCTGAATCGACGAAAAGGAGCGGCTGTTTGGGTTTGTACACAACGAACTGCTATGTGAGGCGAGAACTAATACAAGTCGCAACAGGGACCCCGTGCTCAGATCGATCGAAGCCTGTACAAGAAATACATGAGGGAGGAACTCTCGTCGTATCCGAATCTATCCATCGTCCTCGACAGCGTGTCCGATATCGTTCTTTCGCACGAAGAGTCAACAGACGGCGCATCAAGTCGTATCGTTGGTGTCCGGCTTGAGTCGGGCCAGGTCCTCCCAACGAGCAAGGTCATCATCACAACAGGGACGTTCCTGGGAGGCGAAATCCATATTGGCCTCGAGTGCTATCCTGCCGGTCGAATCGGGGAGGCCGCGACGTTTGGCCTGAGCAAGTCGCTGCGAGAGGCGGGTTTTCAACTGGGACGGCTCAAGACGGGCACACCTCCTCGTATCGCTCGCGAGAGCATCAACTTTGAAATGTTGGATAAGCAGTATGGCGACGATCCGCCGACTCCCTTCAGCTACCTCAACGACACGGTGGCGGCACAGGAGCAGCTCACCTGCGGCGTAACATACACCAACGAGAGGACGCATCAGATCGTACGGGATAACCTCGATAAGACGATCCACATCCGTGAGACGATCAAAGGCCCGCGGTATTGCCCCTCTCTCGAGTCCAAGGTGATCCGGTTCGCCGACAAGAACCGACACATTGTGTGGCTTGAACCTGAGGGCTTCGACAGCCCTGTCGTGTATCCAAATGGACTGTCAATGACGATTCCCGCAGAGGCGCAGGAGCAGGCTTTGCGCACCATCCCGGGCCTTGAGGATTCCAAGATGCTTCAGCCCGGATACGGCGTCGAATATGACTACATCGACCCGCGCGGCCTCAAGTCCACGCTGGAAACCAAGGCTATCAGCGGTCTGTATCTGGCCGGTCAGATCAACGGAACAACAGGCTACGAGGAGGCAGCGGGGCAGGGAGTTCTCGCGGGCATTAACGCGGGCCGCGCAGCCAAAGGTCTCCCAGGTGCGTCTCTATCGCGAGGCGACGGCTACATCGGAATCATGGTCGACGACCTCATCACCAAGGGCGTCACAGAGCCATACCGAATGTTCACTTCACGCAGCGAGTTCCGCATGGCCGCGCGGGCCGACAACGCCGACTTTCGGCTTACATCCAAGGGCCACGAATGGGGCATCATATCCGAGAAGCGATGGAGCGCATACCGAGACGAGCGCCAGCAGATGGACGACCTGACAAAAGCTCTGCAGTCTGTGTCCCTCAGTCCGACGCAGTGGATCGAAAAGGGGTTCCATCTCAAGCGCAACACGACCCGCCGCGACGGCCTCGACATGCTGCGTCTCTCAAGCTCAAGCACGCGCATCGAGCTTGAGCAGCTGACCTCGGTGGTGCCCGAGGTCATGAACTACTCGCCGCGCGTGCGCAACCGCGTCGCGATCGAGGCGTTCTACGCCCCCTACATCAAGATGCAGGCGACGGAGCGCAGCCAATTCACCAACGACGAGCGCGTGCGCATCCCACTGAGCCTAGACTATGATGAGATTCCTGGTCTGGCACTCTCGGAGAAGGAGGCGCTCAAGGTGGCGAGGCCCGAGACTCTTGCGCACGCGAGACGTGTCGAGGGCGTGACTCCTGCCGGGAGCTTGCGTCTGCTGGCGTACGTTCGGCGAAGGCCATCTCCGGCTCGGCAAGTCTTGAGTGAGATGAGTGAGGTCCCATAAGGGGGGGATCGTACGCAATGTAACGCATCATTGTTGAGTGTACGATACCAAGGCGGGGAGCATCGAATCCGGCGTTGTTGGAAAAGGAAAAGGAAATCAAAGGGTCCAAATTTCTCATGTACAATTCCTAAAGGCGCATTCCCACATTCATAGGGCTGCAGATAGACACATGACGAAGAATCAACATGGCATATCAAACATCCATTGTACATGCATATACTGATACAAAGAAAGGGGTATACATAAACACCGCAAACTCAAAGTTACGGGCCGCAGCATGCGCTCTCTTTCTCTCCTTTTTTTTTTTTAACTCACACATTGCTTTGACTCGCAACGAACTCGCGTTGCGTCGGGAAGTGAAAGCACATCTGGCCTCTTCCTCGCCGATGCCGTTCTACCCGGGGCAGCCTTTCCCGCCGACTGCAACTGAGGAGTCTGAGGCTAACATTCAGGGCTGGAAACCCTAAAGCTTCTTCGGCTTGCTGAGGATCTTGACGGCGTCTTTGGTGTAGACGTAACTCGCTCCGCTCCAGACTGTCGTCGCAGCAACGACGTATCTATCTCGCATCAGCCAGCAAGACACAAAGGCCGCAATGTTCGGTGCAACTCACTGCATGATAGTCAGAGCAGGCGTCAAATCCGTGCCAACAAGCGGCGCAGCCGTCGTGGCCCCGATGAGCGCGAGCTGCAGAAACGTGTTGTACTTGCTAATCGTCGTGGGATGGACCTCGGCCGACGGCAGTGAAAAGTCCCAGTACCGGGCAAAGGTCTTGGGCGGCGGGAGGGAGATCCAGCGGTAGTAGATTGCTGCTATGCCGAGGCCGACGTCGCGGCCGAGGATGATGCCTGCTACCCAGACTGCACACACGCCGGTTGTTAGTTTTGCATTGAGGGCTTAAGACGGGCACGAGGGGGGCGTACTGGGCAGTGCTCCCTTGACGGCGAGACACACAGTCAGTATCGTCATGAGGATCTTGTCTGCCATGGGATCAATCACGGTCCCCACGACCGTCTTGCGATTCCATTTCCGCGCAATCCATCCATCCAGCAGATCCGTCACACCAGCGTACGCAAACAGCCCCACGGCCCAGGCGTGCTGATCATGCAGAACGAAGTAGCCGATGACGGGCGCGGCGACAAGGCGTGTAAAGGTCAGGATGTTGGGCAGGGTGTAGATGTCTTCGTGGAGGACGGCGGCGCGGGAGGGGGATGGCGTCTTTTCGGCGGCATCGTGTGTCGGACCAGTCGGTTGTGGACTGGAGCATCCATTGTCAGTCTGATATTGCTCATGTTCAGTGCGAGCGAGCACCAGACAGCTTAGCTTACTCAACACGTCGCTCCTCTGGCTGCTTCGTCTTCTGATCCAGCCCAGTCTGCGCCTTTGTAAAGAAAAGACACCTCGAAGCCGTCGTCGTCCTCGGCGCAAACCTCGGCGTGGCAGGCTTCGACTTTGCAGCACACCTGAGCCCCGGGGCCACCCGCCCAGCCAGCCTCACAGAAAGCAGCATCTCTCGGCGCCTGTCTTCGTTTTCGTAGCCTTGATTCGTTCTCACCCAGTTGGCCCCAAAGATCTGACGATGGAGTTTAGACCCCCGTTAACAACCCCAGACCTCAACATGTGAATAATAGGCCCGTCAATTCTGCTACGGCCTGAGGCACGTGAGGCCCACAACCTTCCCCACCCTCGGCACTCATCGGCCGAAGTGGGGCTCATCGCCCGGGAACAGCACAAGCGAAGATCCGGAAAGTTTCCTCTCCAACGGAGCTGAAGTGTTGTACTTTTGACTTTTGACAAGCCCATGGGATGGGGCCTACCATGCCATGGCTATTCTATTAGTCATCAACAAGCGCGAGAACCATGGCCAAGTGAGCCGTAAGCTGTAATTGGTTATACAAGAGCACCCACTGATTAGTTTGGTGTAACAGAACCACTACCCGCTAGTAGACATCCACCTCGCACGTCCGTGCCCCAATGGCTTCAGATATCCTGAGAGTTTCCTCCCCTCCCCCGGGAAGGGAAGGAGGGAAGGAGGGAAGGGTGGGTGTTCAGCAGTACAGTACAAGCTCCAGTGTCTTTCTGTAGCTTAGTACTTGCGGCTCTTGATTGCTCTGCTTCCATTGCAGAGAGACAACAATGGTGCATACAATGCATCAGGCCATGGACCTCACCAGCTCGACAAGACGATCATTGTTTTGAACAGCATAGCTTAACTTCGTATCTATCAGACCTAGCGTTGAATGATCCTTTGCAAAACTCGCAGAAACAAGAATGATAACAATCATGATAACCACCAAGCTCCTTGTTCTTCCCTGCTTCCTTAACAATACAAATGCAGACCCGACTGGCCACTCGCAAAACGCCCATAGAGGGCATTGTATCAGTAAACTGCCGTTCCCAACTTTTTCCACCTTCCCAAACGTCCCTTTCCAGTTGCCGCGTCCTGAGCCGTCACTGATCGTGACTAACCAAATCGTCCCAAATATCCCCTTCGTTTGATACTCCATGCCCGCTCCTTTGATTCCCATGATTCGTTGTTGCACGAGGCATCCCTCGCGGGATCCTATGTCTGCTTTCTGTGAAGCAAACATCCAGTGCCTGTATTGTATAGTCGCCAAAACGCACTCAATGCCGCCCTGTGATGATGTGTGATACATGTTCCCGTTCCATGCAGTTCCATGCATTACGTTCCCTTGAAAGGAATCCCACAAGAGCCCCAAAGACCGGAACACCAAAACCCTGATTCCAGTACAGTTACAAAGGCCCGCCCAGTCCAAGGCGCCCAAACAAAAATAATACAACGCAGTAGAAGCTGAGCGAAAACCATTCCGAGATGAAGCCATACCCGAAACAAAAACTCCTACGAAACTCCAAAAAGAACCCAACACCCATGTCATGGTCAATCCCGATCCTAAAACCGTCCTTACCGGCTCAATCCTGCCCGCTGGTCTGCCTTGCCATGAAAGAGAGAAAAGAAAAAGGTATCATCGATGCTGTTGTTCGCCCCGGTCCAGTCCAGTCTCGAATTCGATCCCGGTAGAATCAACTAGGACCCGTTGGGCCACTGCTGGGGTCCTCCAGGAGATCCATCCCCTCCGTAGTATTGCTGATGATTCTGTGTGTTATCCAGAGTATCAAACCCCCATGCTCCGTTCTCTTGGATTCCATAGTCTTGAGGGTTCCTATCATCAGGGTGCCCAGGCATACCGTCTGGCTCAGTCTTCATCTGTCGCGGAGAGGGGAACGAGTAGTCTTGTCCAGCCATATGTGCTGGTCGATGGGCCATAGGGTACGAAGAGGTCTGAACGTATGGTGCGGTAGTCATCGCCCGGGTCTCTGGAATCGCTCCTAGAGGAAGGCCGGCGAGCTCCCCCGGGGGGGCTGCGTCGAACGTCGAATGTCGGCGTGGTGGGCTGCTAGGCATGTGTCGAGGAAACTCGTGGCTTAAGTTGGCGCCCGGAGTATAGCGTGGTGGTTGCCTGAGGCTCTCGAGTGCATAATTGCCCTGAGTGGGTGCTGTGTATGAGAGAGGCGACGCGCTGGGAGGCATCGTTGATACATAGGCAGCATGTTGCTGATGCTGCTGTTGTTGTTGTTGTTGTTGATGATGCTGTTGCTGCTGCTGGTGCAGATGAGGGGGCAGCTGACTTTGTTGAGGGTATCCGTAATGGCCACCATGCGCATACTGAGGAAGCTGAACAGCAGGGAAGCTGGGCAATGACATGGCGCGCTGGAGAACACTTCCGTGGACGTAATCATGGGATATGGCACCATAGAGATGCGGTCCAAGACGGTCGTCGGTGTTGCATTCTACCTCGTCGATAGGAGCGCGGAAGTTTTGCGACATGATGAGCTCGGAACGAGGAATAATGGTCCTGAGCTGGTGGTGCTTGGTGGGGGTGACCAAGTGGCCATTCATGACATCGTCGACGCTGTAGTAGCTAACCAGGTGGTGAGGAACACCCTGGAACGAGACACTGATTGTCTTCTTGACGAGACCATCCGGCTTGAAGGGGTAAGAGTCGATGAGTGACCCGATCAGAGCGCGTTCGGCATCCTTGCCATTAGCATTAGGGTCCATGGCAGTAGGGAAGGACATGCCGTTGCTGGGTCGTGAGCTCTCGGGTTTGGAGATTCCCTGCTGCATCTTTTTGCTCTTCTTGAGGGCGCGCTTTTTCTCGCCTGGGGGAAAGGGCTTCTCAAGCTCACGGTAGATGAGAAAGTTTCCTAGGATACGACTAGGGCTCCATGAGACACCATCGGTCCAGCGCTTGATGCCTGATGCATGTTCTTCGTAAATGAAGACATTGCCGCTCTTAATAAGATCCTGACGCTCGCGGTCATGTGGCCGGCGAGGGACGTGGTTGAGCTGACCAGACAGGCAGGCTTCAAAGAGGATGAGAGCATCAATAGTTGAGGCGATATGACCCTCATAGGTGGGATGTAGAGGATTTGTAGTGCTCGCCATGGTTATGGTTTTCTGAATAAAGTGTGACACCAAGGAAGGTTAACCTTGGGATGAGCTGGGGATAAAAGGGCTCTAACAGTCGACCCGGCGTGAAGGCTAAGCTTGTCGAAAAGCCTGAAGGCCAGGCCAAGTCGCGAGTATGTGTCTCGAGAACCAGGGTCGGCAAGCTCGGTGTGGGTGCGGGGAGAATCGGGCGATTGAAGCCAAGATGTAAAGATGGAATAATATGAGATGAGCACAAAGAGGCTTTGTTTTTTTGCTCTCACTCTAGTAGAAGAAGAAGGAGAAGAAGAAGAATTGGAGGAGAGAAGAGGAGGAAGGGGGGAGTGGGATAAGAGGGCGAAGAAGAAGGGGAGGCAGAGTAGCCAAGTAGAGGGAGGTAGATCTCCAGAGGCAGAGAGGTAGTCTCGCAGTCGAGGCAAGTAAGAAGTAGAGTGAGGGACGTGGAGGAAAGATACCTCCAGACTGACAAGACTGACAGTCGCAATGAGTGATTGATGGAGAGAGTGAGGAGGAGGATTGGAGAAAGGTGACGAGGCTTGAACTAGCTCTGACCTTTAGAGGAAGTGAGGAGTTTAGTAGGGTAGATGCTAGAGCATAGAGGGTAGAAGTAGAGAAGGGTAGGGGGGTGGGCTTTTTCCGTCTGGGGCTCTGAGCTCTGGCTCTGAACCACTGGAGACGCAGACGCAGACACAGACACTACACTCTTGCTTGCAGTGTGGACTGGATCTCCTGGGTTGATCGGTGCGTTGGCTGGCCTGTCGGTTGTCGCCTTGCTGGGCTTGTTTTCAAAGATTAGTCCCTTCTGGAGATTTGATTTGGGTTTGGGCCACCACCAACCTGTTAGTGCTCGACGGCAAGGTCGCGTTTTGGCTGTCGCTTAGACCTGTGAGGCTTGTTCTTCTCGGTCTGCTTCTCTCGCTGAGACTTGGACTCCTCAGACAAGCCCTTTTTGAGGCGTGCGAGTCTTTGCTCCTTATGGGTTCGGAGGATCGGGAACAAGGCCAGATGGATGGTCCTTGTTGGAGGGGCGTGGAAAAGGTGTCGAGGAGAGGTGTGGGAAGTGATTAAAGATTATGGGACAAGATGGGATAGATGCCAAGATGTGATTGGGAGAGATGTTTTTTTTTTTGGAATTCGACCTTGAAGACGAAGACGGAAGAAGAGTCTTGGTATGAAGAACCAAGAAAGAGGGAAAATCTTGGTGGAGAGGCCGAGTTCAGAACCGGGTCTCGAGGGAGTCGAGGGGGTTATATGCCCAATCTCAAGGATCCGTTTTCCGATCTTGCAAAGATTAAGAGGACGGCGGGGGGAGTTCTGTCTCTATTTGTAGATCGAGGGAGGATGGGAGATCACTCCGAAGGAACGCGTATTGCTGCAGAGCAAGGACAGTCAACAAGCCGAGATACAGCAAGAGGCAAATGTGGCATCTGTGATGTTGAATGTTAAAATGATTTTTGACGCGGTTCCTGTCCAGAGGCGCCGTGATGAAGATGTACGTTGGTCGAAATATCCCAAAGGAGAGGGAATGTATGCGGACTCGGCGTGGCGTATGCGTACGAGTGCATGTATCTGTGGTGTTGTTGCAGGTTGATGAGTCAACAAAGCAGCGTATTGTGTAAGATGTGTAAGAATAGTCCCGAATCGTCTACTTTGCATCATCGACAATACGTAACGTATTTGATATATTCGGAGAAGACAAGTCTGCAGAGGTCGAGGCTACTGCAGCTTTTGTTGGTACTTGAGCTGCTGGTGGTGTTTCGGCGGCAGTTGCTCACCTCGGTGCTTCTCATCGATTCCGGCCCCCGGGCAAGCAGCATTGGCAGGCAGTGTCTCTCCCCAACTCCACACCTTCCAGGTTCCATCGAGAGCGGCAGCGCCAGGGTATACGTACCTGCCGCCTCACACACGCCGGGGGGGGCCTGCAGTCTAAGCCGCACCCACACCCTGGTCTCTCTGGGCGGGCCTAGTTTACGCCCTATGGGGGAGCTCCTTGGCCTTGGGTTCCAGCGAGTCCAGCACCTTTGGCGACGGGACTCTTAGGGCTTCTCGGTAGGCCGTTTCCAGTGAGAGGATCCGTAAATGTCCCATCCACGGATACACTACCGAGACGGAGCCGGATATGGCCAACGAACATGTCTCGTGCGGGACTGGCTGAGTCTGTCTGTCTGTCTGCCTCTGTCTGCCTCTGTCTATCCGCAGTCTACCTAGGTACCTGCCTACCTACCTAGTTATCTCTGGTTCTTTTTTGCGTGGTTCGGTTTCGAATCATGCCTGCTGATCATGTTCCAGTTCCTGTTCCTGTTCCTGTTCCTGGGATGCTTGTTTTTTCTTTTAGTTCCTTGTCTCTCGTCTACGTTACCATGTTGAGCGTGCAAAAAAGACCCCGGCCAGGTTCCTCCCTGCAACTCCAGCAGTGGGGGAAGGAAAAAGCCGTCTCAATCTGTAATAAACGGGCAGGTAGAATGATGATCCCATTACCTAGATCTCTCGGTCCGGGAAGAGAGGGGCAGCAACCCAGCCAGTGCCGCGTGCGAGTGCGTGTTCGTCCGCTTCGTGATTGTTTTATTATCTTTCAATACTCCGTACGGACCATCCGTAATGCCTTTTCGTATTCTTTTCCTCGTGTGTGCGTGCTGAAGCCGGCAATCTCCTTGCATCTTGACTTGCATTCTGTTCAAGTCCCCACGCTCAATAAGCTAAATGCGCGCGGTACATATGTACTCCGCGCTCGTGATGATACCGGCATGTGGACGCTGCTGCTGTCCTGGCGTCTGGTGCTGCGACGCGATGCAGCGATACAGCTCCGCTCGCGATGATATCGTAATGAACGTGGACTTGTCTGCTTGCGGCTTGTTAGTCCTTACGTACTGTACCTACCTTAGACTACCTTACTGTACCGAGTTTCCTGTTGGGGGGATCTTTTGAGGCGCCCGCGCGCGTACAGTGGTTCTGTTTGGTCTAAGTCCAATTGCATCCCCGCTCCTTGATCCCTCCCCCTCTTGTTCATGCTGGGCCGTCTTCTGATTCTCCCGTCGTCACTTCTCAGTCTTCTCATTCTAAAACATCGAACAACAGTCACAAACATGGCCGGCGATTACGGGCACTTGGCAGGTACCGGCGCGCGCTTGGTGGCATTCTTCAGTGGACTGGGTGGAACACGCTTGGCGCACTGACGCACAGGCACTCGTGCTTCTTTTGGGTGCAGTAGCAGGCTTAGTGGCTGGTGGATAGTGGCTGGAGGGACTTGGCTTGGTGGAGGTGGGCCCTGTTTTTCGTTTTAACTACGCCTCCACGGGGGACTTGACACGCCCCTCCTTCTCCTCCTCTCCTTATGCATCTCTGACGCACCGCGACGTCTTGTCTGGCTTTTGTCGTCTCCGCCATCACATTGCATTGCAGATGCTTTTACACACAATGTTCTCTATCTAGATATTCTCCTTTGTGATGTGTCTCTTTTGCTGCTTTCTTTTTTACCCCGGAAACCTGGGAAGCCCTGCAGGACACTGCCATTCTTTTAATACTGCATGCAGTTTGACTGCAACTCCATCCTTCAGCTCCACACAAGGCCAAAGCACCCAAAGCACAGCACGCACTCCTCGTCACTGCCGAGACTCTGTCGAGTGTCGACTCTTGGTCGGCTCTTCTCTGCTGGGGTGGCCCTGGACGCCACGATTCCACATTCCTCGCAAGGCACGCCATCGCCGCGACAATGCCGTCCCACGCTGTGATGTGCTCTGGCCATGATGGCCCATGGGAGAGGAAGGGGAAAAGGTGCCATTATCAAGGTCATGGTTATGGCTTGAGGCCCAAGGCCCATGGCCCATGCATGGCCGCCCATCCCATGGATGAACCCCATCCAACAAAGGAGAGGGCGGGCTCCTCCTCCCCC
>JAAVUK010000065.1:0-43321 GCA_014899095.1 Fusarium buxicola | reverse complement strand
GTTAGACTAGGTATAATATAAGGACCTATTAGGTAGTAATTAAGATATCTAGGGAAGAGTATAGTAAGTAGTTTTAATTAATTAATTAATTTATAGTGTTTTTATTAGGATTTCTATCTAGAGGGTAAGGGAAAGTGGCTTACTTACTTGTCTAGCTTACTTGCTTATTAAGTACGTTATCCCCTTTTTATATTATTAAAGGATACTTTCTTATTATCTTTTTCCTATCTGTGTAATAAAATAGCATAGGGCGGAATTTAGTTACTAATAAATGTCTCTAATACCAAGGTGTTAATGTTGATAAGGCGTATAATAAATCAGTCCGCCTGATAGAGAGAATAAGAGATAAGGCTTTTTACTTTGTCATAGACGTCTCAAGTTAGGTATAGCTTAGTTAGTGAGTTGATCAGCTACTGGCTTCGGGAGCGCAGGTGAAATTGCAAATGTGTGGTTCGAGCGGGGTAATACCCAGTGCACTGAAGGTGGTTTGTGGGATCTTCCGACGGGTGCAGGCTGTGGAGGGAGTATGAGGAGATAACGAGATGACAAAAGGTGCCTGTGGCCCTTGTATAGAAGCAGCCAGTACCGAGGAACCAAGAGCATGAGGCTAACTAGATTTGAAGACATATCTCGGCTTTATTGTTGGCGACTATTCTCCAGTCATGTTCAGTCCAGCTCAGCCTTGATAGCGCGACGAGCAGTAGCAAAACTAACCAATAGTCGTCTCATTCTATACACCCGAATAATTATCGCTGGCTCGGCGCGTTCACCGCCGAGCTTAAAGGTCAGGCATGGTGCGACCTCGGTTAGAGGCACACAGGTCAAATTATCGCCTGGGGCAATTATCGCCTCAGGCGCGTAATGTCGCGAGTGCCTCAGGCAAATAAATTATCGCAGGCACGTAATATCGCGAGTGCATGAACGTTAGATTAGGTGCCCCACTCGTAATTACTCTCGTGATCTCAGGGGTCATGTGGAGCGGGTCCGTGTTGGAGGGAGGTCCTCGATCATGGGCTGATAAGTCGGTGAGCAAAATTCCAAGGAAGCAACAGTCCTTAAATAGGTACCTACCTAACCTCGCCTATCGTCACCTCTCCTCATTTATCCCGGGAGAGAGCCCTGCCTATGGTTTTTGGTCATCAAAAGTTACAACAACCTCAAGCAAATGCCTCCAGGGGTTGCAGCGCCTGCGACTCCAGTGGTCCGTGAGGTATCGGATTGGGAGAATTTTTCAGACGATTCTTCTGATAGCGATGCTTCTCAGGACGACTGCAGTCCGCCCCCACCTTATGAAGAGGCGAAATCTGCTGCACGCGTGTCTGCGCGAGCGCATCATGACGCGGCGGGCACGGAACGCCATTCTCCCAAGCTCGCAGATGCTGAACAGGAACGCCGTTCCCACAGGCGGCGATCGTCCAAAGACCGTCTTGGACTGATTGACGACGATGAAGCATCCATGCGAAGTAGACGGAGGTCTACACGTCATCGAGACAGGGACGAGCCAAGACAAGACCGTACTAGACGACGTGACGAGCATGACCGGTCTCTGCGAGATGAACGGAGCTCAAGACGTCACCGCCACAGAGACGAGACTGAAGAGGAGCGAGAGGCTCGTAGAGCTGAACGCCGTCGTCTTCGCAAAGAGTCCGAGGCTCGCGGCTACCCAGATGAAGCAAGTCGCCACCGCCGGCGTCTTGATGAAGAGAGATACCGTACTCCAGACGATGCAAGCCGACGAGGTCACCGCCGACGGCGTGAAGGAGAGGACAGGGAGGAGAGAGATCCAGAGAGAGAGGCTCGTCGGGCCGCACGAAGGGCTGCTCGTCGATCTGAAAAAGAGAGGCCTCAAGCGGAGGAGGAACCGAGATCTTCAAGATCGGAACGTCGCCACAGAGAGCAGAGGGGCAGCACTACTGACGCCAAGGACTCTGATTCTCCACGCTTAGAACGGAGAAGACGTCGCGTCGAAGATCCAAGTCGGCTAGACGAAGAACGTAGGGAAAGACGTTACAAGAACAAGGAAACTTCACGGCCCTTATGGCCCGATGAGAAGGAGAAGCTCAAGGAGCAGGATAGGTTAGCCGAGGAAGAGGACAAGAAGCGAGCGGAAAGAATGAGCCAGACCGAGGAGAGGGCGAGGGAGAAGAAACGTATGGAAGAGGAGGAGGAGGAGGTGAGGCGAGTAGAAGAGAAGGCAAGGAAGCAGGCCGAGGAAGACAAGAAGCGAGCAGAAGAGAAGGCAAGGAGGCAGGCTGAGGAGAAGGTGAGGAAGCAGGCCGAGGAAGAGAAGAAGCGAGTAGAAGAGAAGGCGAGGAAGCAGGCCGAGGAGAAGGTGAGGAAGCAGGCTGAGGAGAAGGCGAGGAAGCAAGCTGAGGAGAAGGCGAGGAAGCAGGCTGAGGAAGAGAAGAGGCGAGCAGAAGAGAAGGCGAGAAGGCAGGCTGAGGAGAAGGTGAGGAGGCAGGCCGATGAAGAAAAGAAGCGAGCGGAAGAGAAGGCAAGGAGGCAGGCTGAGGAAGAAAAGAAGCAGGCTGAGGAAAAGGCAAGAAAGCAGTCCGAGGAAGAGAAGAAGCGAGTAGAAGAGAGGGCGAGGAGGCAGGCTGAGGAGAAGGCAAGAAAGCAGGCTGAGGAAGAAAAGAAGCAGGCCGAGGAGAAGGCGAGGAAGCAGGTTGAGGAGAAGATAAGGAAGCCAGCCGAGGAGTCGGCAAAGAGACAAGCTAAGGAAAAGGCCAAGAAGAGAGCTGAAGAGAAGGAGAAGAAGGCTCGAGAAGCTGCCCTAGAGACTTACCGTCAACAAATCCTGGAAGAGAAGAAGCAGGCTGAGGAGAGAGCCAAGAAGCAAGCTGAGGAAAAGGCAAGGAGGAGAGTCGAGGAAAAGGAGAAGAAGGCTAAGGAAGTTGCCCTCGAGGCCTCTCGCCAACAAGCTCTTGAAGATCAGAAGAAGCGAGAAAAGAAGCCAGAGGCTCGAAAGGCGGAAAAGAAGAAGACCAAGGCTGCCCCTAAGAAGCAGACTGCTCCTGCTCCTACTCCTGCGCTTGCGCCTTTCAACGTTCCATTCACTCTAGGAAGGCCTGGACTGGTGGGCAACGGAATCCGTGGGCTTGCGCCAACTCTTGCGGCTCAGCGACTGGCTACTACTCCAGAGAAAAAGGAAGAGCCGGAGTCTTCGGATTCCGAGGACGATGTCGATTAGAGTTGTGTTGGTGACGAGGTGATCCAGCATTGGGACATACAGAGCTGATGCTGGTCAGTTGCTTGGCGAGCACAGGTGCTCGGGTCACGGTGGTGGCTGCTACGAGGATCCTAATACTTAATCTTGCAGTCTTGGTCTGGGGAAGCATTGAACTTGCCATGCTTGCAAGCGATGCGCCCTTACATTCATGACTTTCGGCCGAATATGACACTTAGAAGTAAACTATACGTCATACTCTAAGGCACTCTCTACTCTATTTATAAAATTAAGAAACTAGCACCTTCACTTTGCTAAACACTCAGGTCGCAGGTGTGACAATCCAATCGCCAATCCAGTCAGGATTATTAGAATAACAAACATAGAAAGAATAGATTGGTAGAAAGACATTTATCACCTGAGACAGGCAAGAGACTGATAAGGACGTAAGACCTTGACCCGAATATCAGCTGCACAGATCAACCGATCGTAATAGCGGCTGTATCTACTCCTCCTATTTTTAGCTCTGGTGTTTCAGCAGTATATAGTTTCTTATTAATTTTCAGCTTTCAAAACGTATATTAAACTCATAAATACGCTTGTTTCCCCAACTTATCTAAGAATATGATCCTTTCTATTACGGCTTAGTTGGTGAGTGTGTGACCAGCTCTGATCTTAATCCTCTTTCTTTTGAGACTTGTGAGACTCAACCCAACTGAATATGTATAATCAGTCCGTATGCCTCCATTTTGCCCATCAACCAAGATACCTTTATGCGAGTTCTCATCAGTCCCGGTGTCTCTTGTCCACCGACACGTATGTACATGATACGCAGAGCAGGGGGGCAAGTTGCGATATAGCCTGTACCGATTTCAACGCAGGAGAATAAAGCGATGTAGTTCATATTGTCTGGACAACTATCAGTAAAACCAGGTCAAGTACTTAGACGGACACGGCGGTAATTGTAAACGCACACTTGAGATTCTATTCGGTTGTCCATAATTAGAGATGAAGGGAGCTCGAGCAACATCAGCAATAGATGCGCTGACAATTTAGGTTAGAGAGAATGGCCGGCACAAGCACTGTTCAGGAGAACTTACACCAAAGCGAGAGATAGGAGAAAAAGCACTTGTATTTAGGCATTGATCGACATATGCGTCTTCCACAGCAGGATACCCGGAAATACTATGCAGCCAACGTCGATAACAATACTTGTCTCTGTATTGGTGTGAATAATGCCAATCAGTGTCTCGGAATCTCCGCAGGTCGCTTTCCCTTCGCAGTATTGGAGCCGTGTTCCAGTGGACCTCGACGGATCGGCAAAATGTCAAGATACCAAAGAAGGTAACACAGAATGATGCCCAAGTAAGACTAAAGAGTAACTAAATCGCGTAGCGTAAAATTGGAACTGACTTTGCAGCGATTCGTCTGAGTGTTACGCATACGGACGACCTGATCAGTGCGACGGCAACGACATAGTCTGTGATTCACACTATGTAAAACTCTTGTGATTCAGCTGGACATAGAGCGGTTTTCAATCATTAAGCGAAAAACGAAAACTTATAAACATCTCCGGACTGATATGATGATGGCCTGGTTGAAAAGGTGTCTAAATACGCGCTTGGCGGCTAAGTTTTGCCCGACGGGCCGGCTGGCCAGGTAGGACCCTTGCAGGATTAAACGTCTGTTTTCTACCTGCATGGGAAGAGTTCTCGCAAGTCGTATGATGATAGTTTCCTAACACTGTATGGTGAAATTCTTTTGTTATCGTATGACGATACTTAAACGTCGAACTCGACAGTGACGAAAAGTGTTTTCAAGTATTATATCTGTGGTTACCTCTGTTAGAGAAGTGGTTCTATAAAGGTCGCCAGTATCTTGGTTCGGGGGCAAAACTGGTAGCTATTCATTGAGAGCTGCAAGGTCAAAAATCACTGTTGGCTCGAAGGATACCCCAGACACAAGTAAAACCTCGACTACGCCCGTTTCATCTGCAACGTATACACTTGAACTTTCCTGATCATTTGCAATCGAGTTGACTCACGCTTGCCAACCTAAGCACCCACAGGGAAAACCTCAACAGATGGTCAGGGGCTTGGTACTTCAGGTTGGAATGAAGGATGAACGAAGCACATGGTTAAAATCTTTAAGTTGTCAGATGACTCGCTCAAGACTCGATAATCGATAATCTCCTTAAGGGACTGGAGCGCACACTTGCCAACTATGCTATCTTATCAGATCAGCTGTTCAGCTAATAAGATGCAGAATCATCGAGTGACATTGATTGATAGGAACTCTTCATTTTAATAATTACTCCAGGCGTATTGTAGTGAAGAGGCAACCATACTCTTTCTTCACTTGCCCTTCACATCAAGGAAGCTTCCTCTGAGGACACATCCCCTTTTACTGTGCTTAACAAGCATGACTTTCCTGTCCACCTCCTCGACTCACCCAAGGTGCTTCCTCCCCTATTTGTTGCCCCCATTCTCCCTTACCTGCAACGAATATTTCTACTGTTGGCCCCGCGGTTGCAAGTGCGCAATTGATCTTTATCGAGGGCGGTCTTATCATGGGCCTCTGTGACCGTCCAGGCTTTGAGAACTTCTTGATAGCCTGGGCTCGACACCTATTTGCCGCCGCAAAAGGGGAGACAAAAACTGAAGGTACTACAGTAAGTAAAAAGAACGAAAACGGCACTAATGAAGCTAATAATGTTACTAGATGAAGACTTAGCACTGTGGCGGAATAGGATAATACGACGGAAGTTTGACTAATGCTCTGGAATCTTCAGTTGGCTTTTGAAACCATTCAATGATGTTTATTTTAAAAGATTCACAAGCCCAAAGTAACTGCAGCTACCTAGTTATTACGGGTATAGTACCTATTGCCTCACTTAGAATACGCAGCCAGTACACCTGCGAGCTCTTTTTTAGTCACCGATACAACGCTTCCATGGCGCGGACTTGTTGGCAAGCTATAGTTCTTGGGAACCTTCCAGTCCGGGTTCGCGATATTAATGGTCTCAAGCGGTATATACCCACGGCCAGCAAACTCGTCGACAAACAGATAGAACTTTGGACCATGAATGTCGCCAGGGTTGGACTTGAAGATTGTAGGGCCCTCCACCACGTCAAGACCAGCCTTGGTACCGATGCAGCTCGTCACGTTGGTCCAACCGTCTTGGCCATCACGCAATCGAGGTGAACTTTCTTGAGTGATATCAATGCATTCTTTGCCTGATACACCGCCAAAGTCCTTTGTGAAGCGATGGTATGTATCGCCCTCCTTGAGTACAGTCGTGTCAATCCGGTCGTTGGAATCTTGCCAGATCACGGGTTCGCTGAAAGTGATGAAGTCGCTTGTTGTGGCGTACATGATGCGAGCAAATGTCTTGACCTCATGATTCGGATCATCCTCGGAATACAGCCGAGAAGCCCAGTACACCACGTATTTGCCGATTGAATCATCATAATACGCCTCAGGCGCCCAGGTCATACCGGCTGTCGGAAGGGAGACGAGGGTATGTCGCTGTTCAGACCAATTGACCAAGTCGGTACTCTCCCAAATCTCAAGATAAAGACTTCCGAAGCGCAGAGCACGTTCCCAGCCTATATCTTTGATCTTGAGATCTGTGGCAATGAGGAAGAACTTGTCGCCCTCGTGAGATCGCATTAAGAAAGGATCACGGAGTCCTCTGGTGCCCTTAGAGGACGTGAGGATTGGCTTCCCATCGTTCAGTTCCTTCCAAGAAAGAGCATTATTCCCATTGCTAGCAGCGAGAAATATACTTTCTCCATTGTTGTCATCTCCAACGAAGTAGGCAAAGACATAGCCAACCGCTGCATCGGTAGAGTTGTTGGTTGGGCTAGGGGAAGGAGTAGGCTTGGCTCCAGTGCCAGTGGCCAAAGCCAAAACAAACGTGGTGAAAACAGAAAGAATATGCATTGTCCCTTTACGCAGAAGACTCCGAGCGATTGATTTGTTGCTCACTACGTCAGTGACCAGTAGATATATATATACATATATATTCACATGAGCACTCGCCTCCTTATTAGAACGGAACTATCTTTCCGGACCCCGTCTTGGCGCCAGTATGCCAAATCCAATTTAATGGGGATCTCACCAAGCGGCCCAATCGGAGAACCTCAACTCAGAAAAACTCCCAAGAGCTTGCCCGTCCCCACGGGGAGAAGCTCCTGATATGGAAGTATATATGCCGATCTCATGAGAACTGATGTTCAAACCCAGCCAGGTTGTAAAAGCTAATTGATGCGCATATAATAGCCCAATATGAAACGTCATTAATATGGGCCGTTTTGGACCTTTGTCGAGGATAACAGAACGACTGGTGCTTTGCTATATCTGCGCTTTTAGTACAGAAGGTATTAACTTGGTTTTCTGGTTCTCGTGCCTACATGCCCCATAAAATTGCCTTGATTTTTGCCTGCGGTACTTCGTATCCAACGCAATCGCATGTGCCTGCAGCGAGAAGCAGATGAAAAAGATGACAGTCTAGAAACTATAGAATAAGAGTTTGACAAGACGATAATATACAAGGCTGTGAAGGTTTTGACAGGAAGCGTGACTGTCTACCCAGATCGCGCCAATGTTTATCCATACCCAGCCGGCCTACTAACCCATGTGATAGACATCTGGGAAGTCACAAACAGAAGGGGTGAATGGGAGTAGGAACTGCAAGATGCCTGCATGACAGTACGTTCCTACAACAGCTGGAGATATTCAATTTGAGGTAATACTGACTCTGGCTGCAGTTGGAGCTTCTGTTTGCAATCAACGAGATCACACGACTTTACTCTTCAAACCAGTGGGCTCCAGTCCTATGCGGCCTGCTGTCCCCAACACAGTCCAATTACATCTGCTACGCCCCAAGCTCGTTCTCGCCCTCAAAACTGTAAGAACCAAACTGCCTCGCGGGCACCTTCTTCTCAAACATGAGATCCAGTTCTTCATAAGTCCGGCCCTTTGTGCTGGGAACGTCCAAATAGAGAAGCACAAGATAGATAACTGCCATGCCAAAAAATATCCAACCGATATTCCCGCCCATGTTGGCCTGATCCTGATTGAACAGATATGGCAATATGATCTGCCAAATGGTTGACACGATGGACGAAAAGGCTTGACCCATTGCGAGAGACTTAGAACGGAGCCTAATCGAAGAGACTTCTCCGGCTACGCTCATGGATGACCCGACCGCAGGTCCATAAGAGATACTGGGGAACGCAACCGCAACGCCGATGACAGTGAGTGTGGCTGGCGTACGTGCCATAGTGCCTGCAATACCCATGGCCAAGTACATGGCGAGACAGACACCGACTCCAAAGAACATGAGTGTCCGGTAATTGAACCTCATCATGGCAAATACGTTCAAAATCGACGAGACAACGCCGACACTGACAGCGATCTGTAAAAGCATGACAGTAGTATGGTTTTCCATGCCGGTTTGATTGAGAAAGTATGGAGCGTTGGAGGAAAGCACAGTTCCCACGATTTGGGGCATGTACATGCATATAAGAAGTATGCGTGAACGGCGCAGATCGGTACCGCGAAACAGCTCGGTGTATGATGATGTCTCAGCCGCAAGTCGACGTTCGGTTTCGATAGAATGCTGGATTTGTACCAGTTGGGCATCGACACCCTCGCTGTTTGGGGATAGACGAACAAGGGAACGGCGCGCTTCGTCGTGTCTGTTCTTCAAAGTCAACCAGTAAGGTGACTCAGGCATAAAAGGAAGTCCAAGTGCTAGCAAGCCCGGAAATATCCAGGCTGCAGCAAACACAACACGGAAAGCTGAGTCGTCCATAATGGAAATTCGACTAAAGGTTGCTGAGATAGCGAGCAAGAGTCCAACATTCTGAAAGGGGTTAGACCAATGAACAGACTGTTCTCAAAAACGCAACGCTCACCAGCATAATCGAATTTGTCGAAAGGGCAATTCCTCGCATGGGCATGGGCGCAATCTCGGAAACCCAGGTCTGGGTGCCAGCCAGGATCAAGCCCATGGCGTAGCCGGAGATCATCTTACCACCGAGGAACTCCGCGGGAGTTTTTGAAACAAACGCCAGAGCAATGCCGGCTGCCGAGATAATAATAGAGAGAAGAAAAACTGATCGTCGACCGAACCGGTCTTGACAATAACCTGCTGTAACGGAACCAAGCATAGTCGTGACGTTGTACAGAGAACTCCAAAGTGACTGCCAATAGGCGGGAATGATGAGCGTGCCATTGACATTACTAGCAAACCGCATCCTGTGGAGAATTTCGTAAGTACCACAGATAGATAGCAGAAGGTGTTATTGCTGTGGACTGCTTACTGGAACGCGGGCATAGCCAGACAGACTGACATGGCCAGGTTCTCGTATCCCACCATGAGTGAACCGACTACGAAAATGATGAGTATTCAAACTTGGATAAAAGAAAATGGTCTTCACGTACCATTGGCGTAGAATGTCCAAAGGACAATCTTGGGGTTGGCCTTAAGGCATTGCCAAGTCGTTTCCGAATCTTGTTGAATCACGACGTGCTCGTCGTGAATTGCCTCGGATTTCCCATCCAGGTAATCATCCTTATGGTTTGTCATGTTGAAGCCTCGAGTGCCCATGAATACGGAGGTCTTGAGATTTCACTTTCGGGGGCAGGCAAGAAGCCAGATATGCAATGTGTGTCGGCTTGAACTCTTGAGACTAAAGGGATCTAAGAATTCGGTTCTGCTTCATATACATCTGGAGCTCTTTTATGTTTGTATTGGCAAAGACTTCTTGAACCCTTGATACCCACGCTCGGCATTTCCGACTCCAGATTTCTCCGCACCCTCAGATCTCCATGGGGATCCATGAAAGTGTATGAGTCTTGAAGAAATGCTCACGTAAACCGACTTGGCATACAAAATCCGGCTCTACAGGCCACAAGGCTACCGTTTTCAAGCACAACAAGCTGTTTTCTGCAACTATGCGGCTTCGACCCAAGTCAAACACGTGTTGGTTTGGGACATCTGTTGAAAGATCGAAGCCGAGATGTTCAACGAAGCCGCTTCTTTGGCATGCTCCGGGTGTTTGACTTCGGCCCGAGATACACCGAGCTATTGCCCGGAACATCTGCCGGGGGTCCGAAATCGGGATTTCCGAACCAACCAGCTTGCCAGACAGGCCCCTCCCGTAAGTGAGTGCACAGTTGACTATAATTCATCAATTCGCTTCGGCCTGTTTCAATGATATAACAATATTTGATGAGTTTCTCTACCACAAACGTGGTTATCTCTTGATCAAACATGGGTTCTGTATCACCGACCGATGGAGACTTTTGCTCCTTGCTCCCTAAGCTTACCCTCCGAGAGAAGATTACACTCTTATCTGGGCAAGACTTTTCTACCATTGCTGGCGTACCCAGGCTCGGCATACCGCCAATCAAGGTGAGTCATTATCGTTAACTAAAGGTTGACGCGTACTAAAGAAGCCGTTCGGGTCGCCGACTCAACCTCTGGGATTAGACCTTCAGGCCTCGAAACGAGTCTTACAACCGCATCATTTCCCAATACCATCTGCTATGGATCGACATGGGATTCCGAGCTGTTGCATCACGTCGGTACGCACATTGCCAAGCAAGCTCACATGAAAGGCGCCCAAGTTGTTCTAGGGCCAACCATCAATATCCACAGGGATCCACGAGCTGGTCGAAACTTTGAGTGTTTCAGCGAGGACCCTCTACTTTCCGGACAGCTGGCTGCGGCTCTCGTCAACGGCATCCGGTCATTGGGTGTCGGATCATGCCCCAAGCACTTTGTTTGCAATGACTCGGAGACTTTGCGACGCTACTATGATGTGAAAGAGTCAGTGGATAGCCGAGCGCTTCGGGAGATATATCTCGCGGCATGGCAACACCTACTGCGTGCATCTAACCCTGAAGGGATCATGACTGCGTAAGTAGACCAACATTAACCGATGTTGGCTTTGGACTAATGAATAGCAGCTACAACAAAGTTGACGGCCAGTTTTGCAGCCAAAATTCGTCCCTGACCGAACGCGTTTTACGAGCGGAATGGAACTTCAAAGGCATTACCATGTCAGATTGGTTCGGCACTCACGCGACAATCGAGCCAATCAGGGCCGGCCTCGATATTGAGATGCCTTTACCTGTTTTCAGAGGCGAAAAACTCGTCCAAGCAGTTAAATCAGGGCAAGTTGCAGAGAGCGAGATTGACATGATGGCCTTGAGAGCCTTGGAGCTCCGTAATCGAACCCGAGCTTGTCTTGCATTCACAGCTGAACGGTCTGAGGTGAACGAGGAAACAAACAAGCTCGCCCGGGAAGTTGCAACAAGTGGTATAGTCCTTCTCAAGAATGACAATGATACTTTGCCGATAAAAGCACCACAGTCTCGTCGCATAGCCATTATTGGTGACTATGCTGCAAAGCCTGTGATTACCGGAGGTGGTAGCGCATCTTGCATTCCGCAGTACCGACACTCCCCTCTCGAAATCCTCCAACAGAGGCTACCCGACACCGTACGGTTCTCTCCGGGTGTGCGAACCCGCAGGATGATTCCAGTTGTACCAAACGAGAAGCTCGCATGTCATCAAGGGAAGCCGCGCGTTACCGTTAGGTACTATAACGCGAATAATTCCAACCCAGTCCTGGAAGAGTTTCAGGAAGAAGCCAGTGTATGGATACTGGGCGAATTTGACAAGAAAGGAATACAGCCAGTTGGCTCGCGTCTAGAGATGGTAACAAAGCTGACACCAGAAACCTCTGGCAACCATACCTTGGCCGTTAGGTGTACAGGTACTTTTTCTTTGTCGGTCAATGGCAGCAAAGTTCTTTCAGGCGAAGAAATAAGCATCTCAACAGAGCAGTTCCTCTTCAACCATATCCTGTTGGAGTCTCGCGTTCAACTCCCTATGATTGCCGGGGTCACATATGATATTCGCTTGAGTATGGATGGCCCTCAAAAGCTTCAAATCGGCGAGCCCACTGCCTATGCCGCCACCCTGTGCTTCGAAGAATCCTATTCCGAAGATGCGGCGATCGCGGAGGCTGTCGACATAGCCCGGTCTTCTGATAAAACCATCATATACGCCGGAAGAAACGAGCAATACGAGTCAGAGGGTTTCGATCTGGAGGATATCCTCATGCCGGAGAACCAGACGAGGCTGATCAAAGCAGTGGCAGCGGCTGCAAAAAGTACAATCCTGGTCATGCACTGCGGAAACCCGATCGATGTCAGCGCTTTTATCGACAGCGTGGACGCAATTCTCCTCGCTCATTTCCCCGGTCAAGAGGGTGCAGCTGCTACCGTAGATATCCTCCTTGGCGACGTTTGCCCCAGCGGGCGCCTTGCAACAACGTGGTTCAAGACGCTGCAAGACTCGCCGAGCTATGGAAACTTTCCGGCCCAGTCGTGGGGCGATGGAGATCCATGTATTCGGTATGCTGAGGGACTTGCTATCGGTTACCGCGCCCCAGACTGTAAAAATCGAGTCAGGTGGCCTTTTGGCTATGGATTGTCGTACACAACCTTTAGCTACAACAACTTGCAGCCGTTCGTGGATGAGATTTCTGAGCCAAAGAAACTTAGATGTCTTGTGAACGTCCGGAATGCCGGTTCCGTTCCTGGAAAGGAGGTTATCCAGGTATTCGTCAGCCCGTCTAGAGCGACGAAACTATGGAGACCGGAACAAGAACTCAAAGGTTTCAAGAAGGTGTTCCTTGGCCCTGGTGAGAGTCGACAGATTGAGATAGAGGTTGACCTCAACGTGGCCTGTAGTTATTGGAACGATCAAGAGAAGACTTGGAAAGTTGATGCAGGTGTATACGGAGTCGCTATAGAAAGTCAGCGAGCAGAGTTCACGGTCAGCAAGAGCTTTGTATGGAACGGGCTATGAGATGCGCGGATGTACTTGGTTGGAAGGACAGAACTATACTCTACATACTTTTACCTCAAAGTAACACAGAATAATTCAGATATCTCAATGGTTTTATAGCCCACTAAAGAGGCAATGTTGTTCTTAGATGACAAAGGAAGCAGACGGTTTGCCATCTTCGCGTCTTACGGATTCAAGATGGGGGAAGAAGCCGAACAAGACATTCAGGCATATTCCGGCAACGTGGCCACTCACATCGTTCAATTGGGAGGTTGACTATGGCAGTGCCTCGCTCAGCTCGGAACGTACTGGTCTCTGAGTTTACTAATAGCACTGCCGAACAAGACAGGTGCAAATGTTAAGCCATTTGATTCGGACAAGCCACGAAGTTAAGAACTCCCAAGCATAATGTCCTCGCATATTAGTCTAAAGGATACTTGGATACTTCACACAGCATGGACGTTCGCCTTCGAAAGCCAAAGACACAGAGTATTAGTTCCAGTTAGCATGAGGAAACTACAAAGCATTATATTTTTATACCAAGTCATTAAAACCGCCACCTCAAAGCAAGCTCCTATCAACACCATGTCCTCTTTAAAAGCGTCCAGGTGCGACGATAAACGTTCGAGAGAAGACGTGATATCCAGCTCGTTTGAGTCAGGATGATACCCTGGTTCACGACCATGGAAGTGTCCAAGGGGTCTTTAGCCAGAGTTTCGTGCACTTCATGATATGCATCATAGCCGTACAACCATGGCTGGACCTCGGGACACGTCCAACGACTAGGAAAGGGCGCTTTGAGTTCTTTCTTTCCCAGCTGAGATAGGAAAACCTCATCCCTTGCCTCCTGCTCTGGTCCGTTGGGCATATGGAACGATTCTCGCTGCGTCAAGGTGGATTGTTAGCGCACTAGGACAGATGGCTGGCGACGAGGAAGATGGATCTAGAGCCTTGCCTGTTTGAATGTTTCTCTGACAATAGCCTCCCCGCGGTTCTTGCGCAGCTGTTCATAAAGCCTCAACGCCTTTGGTAACTGGTTGCGCGACTCAATTACACCTAATAGAAGGCCCAGCACAGCGCCGTCCTCGATGGCTGAGTTGGCGCCTTGTGCCAAGTACGGAAGCATGGGATGACAGGCATCTCCACTAGATTATATCAGCCTGCCACATCCCCACAGTTCCGGGAATCAGATACCACTTACACAAAGACCAGATTGGATTGTTCGTTTACCCAATGTTTCATCTCATCATCTGCCGGTGTCTCGGTTAAAATTGAACAATAACCTAGCCCTGCTTGAAGGTGTGGGATGTGGGAGACTCACGATGCATCAACTTCCAACGGTCAACCTCAGTAACGAGGTCGAGAAAACGAAGTAGGATGGGATCCCAACCTTGGAATAACGCTTTCATCTGGTCAACGGATCCGGGAAGTCTACTCACACCTGCTGGGAGGTCGTCAGGTACTAACAGCACGATGTTATACATGTTGCCCCCTCGAAGTGAATAGCCCACGGCGTGAGCGCCCGGCCCGATCCAGAAGTGACACGAGCTCTTGCGGACCCAGTCGATTAACTCAGGATCCTTGATATCATCCAATTTCAGGACCACTCGGTAAGCCAGATCACCCGTGGGCTTAGGCATGTCTTTAGTACCAAGGAATATATCGCGGCAACGTGACCACAAGCCGTCGGCAGCAATAATCAGATCAGCCTTTCTCTTAGTTCCACTCTGCGTGGTAATTTCTGGAATTTCGAAGTCGATGTTGGTGACCTTCTGCGAAAGCTGGACCTTTGCACCGAGTTGCTGTGCTCTCTCTAATAGCGATGACTGGAGATCCACACGGTGGACGTCAACGAAGGGAGCACCGTACTTGTCCCGAATGCTTTTGTCAAAGTCATGCTCCAGAGCTAGAATTTCACCCGAATAACGATGAACGGCGAGGTTAGTAGGCTCGGCAACCGAATTCCAGAACTTTTGGGGTAGGTTCCATCGGCGCAACAAACGAGACGAATTTGGCGTGACTTGCAATCCAGCACCAACCTGTAAGGTATTAAGTCAGAGGGCATTGAAGAAAGAGACTAGTGGCTCAATCGCGCAGCTCACCTCTTGAAGCGCCGCCGCAGACTCAAAAATGGTTACCTTGTGTCCTGACAATGAGCACGAGACAGCTGCAGCAAGGCCGCTCAGCCCAGCTCCTACAACGATGATGTCGAGCGACACAGGGCTCTTCAAGTGGCTCGGGCTAGTTTCTTCATGGACCCTCATGTTGGTCAATCGTGGTAGAGAGCTCGATGGGCAATAGCTTAGTTCACATCTATCGGGGCACGGCGACTTGGCAGATGTATATCACAAGGAGACTAACGTTACATGCTCGGGCCAAGGTTGAGCCAGGCGAATTGTATCCCTTCTGCATGCTCACGGCATATTGTTTGTACGAGGAATCTGGGCTGGGGTCAGCCTGGACCAATGTTAGCTACTCGGCAATTCCGAGCCCCGGGAAATCCGGGACTCGGCTATTCAACTCGGAAGCGGCATCGTAATAGGCCTTGGAATTGCCGAACCCCGGTCTGATAGCTCTCCCGTCTTTGCAATGCTCATACAACCAACGTGTGTAATTGGTCGAGACGGTGTTCTTGAGCGGGTCTTGATCACTGAAGCCTCCGATGCAACAGAAGTATGTTTCGCGAAACCAGTGACGATTGTTATCAAGACGAATCTCGCGGCCATGAATATTCCGACGTGATCCGAGAAATGCAGCCGACGATCAAATTAGAGCATAAGTGCAACATCTGTGGATTTGGACGTTCGTTTGGCTATGTCAGCGATAATCTGTCCACTGAAGGATGATGACGACTCTCATGTAGAGCCGCAGCCGATTATGTACCGACTTGACCCGTTCTATTATCGATTACAAAGCCCGGTAGTGATAGCTGAGTCCGACATCCCTACTCTCCTGCGCACGCCAAATGGGGGCGACCATGGCATGGCCCTGCGACCACTCATCCCTGGCAAAGAGCAAGGACTTCTGTGGGAGGAAGACACCTGAGTATTGCTGGCCTGACATTAGTAAAGCCACGGGCCTACAGAGCCTCCAAGTAAAACTGCTCAATCGGTTTGGACAGTGTGATCAAGGCTCTTGTGCAGTTCATCAAAGACAGTCGTCATTTCGCTAAGTGGGAAATCCAAGAATTCGAAGCCAGTCAACCCAAACTGCAAAGAATGGTGAGTACAAGTCCCAACGTGAAGTTTGCATGTGATCTGATCAGCACGACGACTTACTTCTGAAGGTGTCCATGGACCGGGTGTAGGAGCCTGCTGCACGTTTGTCATTGATGTCGTATTCAGCCACATGGGGTTTTCGGAAGTGCCGTTCGGCGCAGCGTTGAGTTCTCGCACAAAGTGTCGGATGACCTCTGCAGCATTCCGTGCCACTATCGACTCATCCATGACATCCAGAATCTCGATTGCGGTCTCAATCAGAGCTAGGTTGCTTGCTGATGAGCGGTCCTTCGTCCGCGATTCGTATAGGAGGAGCACCGAGGCTGCAATCGTGATGTATGTCGTGTTGTACCACCTAAACTCTTGTGTGAGCGATTATAGCAGATGTGTGATTGGTGAGATGGCTTACCATGTCCGAAAGTATGTGTGGACCTTGTAAGCTTCGTAGACAATCTCGATGGTTTTCTGGGCCGAGGAGATGCATTTGTCGACCGCTGCCATGAGCTCATTTGGTGGTTGGCTGGAGTCTCGTGCAAACTGAGTGACAAAGGGCCGAAACAGAAGCATCCTCACATTGTGATATCCTGTAATGGGTTCAGTCGAGCCGAAGGCGATAGACACAGCTGATATTGCTCACTAAGCTCCAGGACAAGTCTCTGTTTTCGTCGCCAGTCAGGGTCTCTCAAAGAAGTACCTTGCCGTTGAGGCAGGGCGTCGACCCAGTCATCCATCTGGCGCTCTATGTCACATGCGGTGCCGATGGTTTCAAGAGTCGGTAGCCGAGAGTTATATATCCCAATTGACACATTGCGCATAATGCGACCGAACTGGACCATTGCTGAGATGATGGCGTATTCGGAATCATCGATCGGGGGCATTGCGCGGTTATGATATTCGTCCTGTCCCAGCGTGTCTGGTCGGCCTAGGAGAAAGCTCATTTCACTGAGATTGACGTGAGTCAGTTGGCACATGAATGAAAGGGACTGCTGAGGAAAGAAACACGACACGCACATCTCTAACGAGTATATACCCCTAATTCATTCATAGTGTCAGAACTCTTCAAGCGCTTGGGTAAGGATTGTATTGTGACTAACCACCAAATCCTTGATATACTAGTGTAATTCTTTGCATTCGGAAATGGTGTTTCACGATTGATCCCCGCAGACAGACAGGAACGTATCGCCGAGCCCAGGTACATATAAGCCACTAAGTCCATAGTCAGCTCGTTTCAGATAAGCCAGGCATAAGGAACAGTTCTACTCACAATTCGGATTGAGTTCATTTTGGCATATTTTAGCCTGGACATGGTAACGATACAAGTCAGCATGCTCACCCACACCGCCTCTGTGCGTTGGCTTACCATAACGTAGAAGCACTGTATTGTCTCCATCCCACTACTAAACTGAATTTCGTCTAGAAATGTCTGGGCTTCGGCAAAGAGCTTGCGGCTCCATTGAAAGCGGTTGAGACCGTCCAAGTCACTTTCATTCCATGTCCGGGTCAACGCACCTAGAGACAAAACACTCAAGTAGAGGGCGGTAAAGGGCACATCGCTGTAATTGGTGCCACGCCAAAGCTCGTCAGCGCGGGACAGAAAGTCTTCCTTGTCGATTATTGGGTGAACGTAGTGGATTCCCCCGAAATACCCTTCAATAAAGGTATTCGCTCGTTTGGAGTAGAAACCGTTGGCGGCGAGAGCAACAGTCAAGTCTGAGGTGAAATTTCGCCTCGAAACGAAACCCGGGTTGTGCAACATGGACACGAGAGAAAATGACTTAGGCTCGGCCGGGTTAGATTGAGTCGTCCGCTTCTCTCCAAGTCTCTGTAGGCTACCCAAGAAGGACATGGAAGACGTGTTGCCGTGGTATTCGATGCCGTTAGTGTGTTGGTTCACCTCGGCGATCTCACTCTCCTCGCTGGGCGAAATCGCTAGAGCCTGTGATGTCTCGCTAATTGACGGCTGGCCGGTCGGGTCCAGACTGATTCTGGTTGCGACTGGTGACCCAAACCCAGCCGGAGCTGGTTGTGGAGTTTGTGAGACGGGTGTAGGAGACTTTCCGGCGGGTTGCCCAATATGATCGCTGATGTTGGTTTAATGTTAGAGTCAACTTGAAGCACAGTCAAACACGCGAGCGGATACATACCTTATGAGCGATGCTCGATCATTTGACACCCGATACCCTCTACCATACTTGCATTCAGCTCCGCCCCCTGCGATACAGTTCTCATGTCAGATGCAGTTGATATCCGGACCAGGAGATAGATCATACGCTTGCAGTGGCTGCAGGGTTGCGCTTCTGAGCACTTGTACTTCTTCAGCCGACACCTCTCACAGGCGAGCACTGCGCGAGGATTCCGGCGTCTTTTTGCCGCTGGTGCGGGCGCGTCATTTGTATCCATGTCCATTGAAGGCGAAGGTGAGGCTGGTTGGCGCCGAATCTCAGTGGTTGGAGGATGTAAGAGGAGGACTTCCCCGGATAATTGAAGCGGCAGTGGTAAAGACAACACCCGCTAATAGCATCCGAGGTGCGGCAAGCTGTAACGTAATGTTACCCCAGAGTGCGGAGAACCCTGAAGAGCATTTCAACACAGGACGCCCTGACAAATCAGCACCATTCGTAGTTATTCTCAGGGCCCATTACACAGAATTTATCGCCATTCCGGAGCTTTGAGAAGTTCTTGGTCACCATAAAGACCCTCAAGCTGAGCAATCATGTAGCTTGTGCGCGACGGCGGTGGCGTTGCGTGGTTGGGAATTGGCATTTTGGACCTTTTGCGAGATGATGGCGGTTGACCTGGAAATTCTGGTTTAACGTAGTCTTTTCTTTGGTGCTGAAGAGATCGGGGTCATATTATGTATCTGAGCTTAAACAAGCTCACAGAGTTGGTCCACAGGCACCTCGGCAATAGAATAACGAATGAATGATTGATTCATCCAAGATACTTGTCAGGTCGGCACTTAACTTAGCGTCGTAATCGGGAATTCTGAGAATGCGGGGTAGCTCACAGCGATATCACTCTAACGATTAGACTAGTATGAAGGGGGAAGCTTGTTTCTGAGGTACTGTGGCCATTGACGACCAGGAGTTCCCCAGGGATGACATGATACACAATATGACTGATCTGAATCATTTCAACATCGTTTATAGAGTTGCTCAGGGGAGCGAGATTGACACGACCGTATTTCTACCCTTAACCCCCATTACACCATGTCCAATTTGTGAGCATCACTTCGCTATTTGTCAAGCTGTAGGGGAACGATTGGTGCGCTTGCGCTTTCATAAGCCTTGTAGATAAGCTGACATTGCATTGACAACCGAGATAAACCGAATCACGGAAACCGCAGGCTATCCGCCCTGACCCGCTGGATATCGCAAGCAGTAGCCCAAGGTTTTACATCTTTGCGAGCCGCGTTCCAAGTGATGCTTGGCTCTACTTGTCAGCTACAGCCCTACCCGTCGAACGATAGAAGAGCGCTCGGCATCCGATTAACCAGTCAAACCGTTTACAGACCACGAGCTCCCAGGGCATGCTCCTGTGAAGTCTGAACAGGACTTCAAATCGCAAGAGTTCATGCTATAGCTAAACCATGACCACAGCAATAACTGATCAAAAGATATCGCAGCACTAGCTTCTTGCGGGTGAGAGTAGTCCGCGGAACCCTTCCCGGGCTTCAGCTATTTTTAGTGTCCCACGAACCGGACAAACTTCCCAATAGGGCTCGTGGTCTCACGAGTGTACATGTACTCCGTATTCTAGGAGCAAGATGGTCGGGGTCAGCATGAGGTTTGCACCTAACGGCCCACGTGCACCATTCAGACGCTCGCGGCTAAGACCGTAAGTACTCGATTTTATCCGATCTCTTGGCGCCCCACAGGGCGTAAAGATCCCGTCCCGCCGCACCAAGCTACTACAGTATAGGCCTTAGATCCTCGCCAACTAATGTATCGTTCTTCAATAGGTATCAAAACTTGTCTTCGTACCTTCTCTAGTCGGAAGGTGGCGAGAATCCAAGCACGCCAAGAGACTGGATAAAATCGAGTAGATACGATATCAAGAAGTTGCCAGAGCGCTCGAAGCATCACGGAACCATGAAGAGGGGGCGAACCGGAACGAAATGCATCTACTGGTAGCCGAAGACGCAAGATCAAGTCGGCGGTCACTTGATTTAGTAGTCGCCGAAGATGTAAGATCAATTCCGGCGGTCACTTGATTTAGTAGTCGCCGAAGATGTAAGATCAATTCCGGCGGTCACGGGCCATTCGAACAACATAAAAGGCCATCATCCTCTACTCGACCTTAACTCCAGTATCACTTCCTTCATCATCTTTATCATCTACCTTTACTTCCATCACAGCAACCATCATCTATCAATCCAAAACACACCACCTCTCACAATGCTCTTCCGAACTACGCTTCTCAGCCTCGTTGCTAGCGTCTCCGCAGTTGATATCTACCTCGGCTGGGACCAGAATAGCCCCAACAAGGTCTTCTGCCCAAACATCAACCCCGACACATGCTGCGGAGCCGACGGTAACGGCTTCTCCTTCATCGAGTTCCGGGAGATTCCCTCAAACTGGGATCTGGGGCTGCGCTCCCACCGCGGTCCCCGCTGCGGCTCCATTGACAGGATTGAGCCCAGCAGAGGCCGTAGGAACGTTCCCGTCAAGGGCGGGCCATGGGGTGGTGCCGGCTACGGCTTCAACAACAGGAGGCGCTCCCCGGCCGTCGGTGACGAGCCCGACCGCGAAACCGTGAGGCCGTCCGTCCTTGTCTTTGCCGATGGCGTGCAGTATGACCTTGCCAAGCTGGACGACGCTTCTTATACCGAAATGGTACAGCGAATTCCTTTCAAGTGCTGTTTTAAGAGAAACCATGCTGACGATGTTTTTTGCGTAGTTTGTGAACTCCTCCACTGATCTTCCTTGTATTCTTGCAAGTTGAATGACTAACCATTGTTGTTTTTTCTCAACGTATAGTCTTGCCATCGCGGCCAAGGATGGAACCTCGGCCGATGTCCCGTCCAAATTTGACGTGAACATCATAGGTTAACACAAGACCATGATTCACAGCCACGCTCAAGTCACGAAGCCGCTGCAAAACAAGAGCATGGGTGTTGGGTGAATAACTGTCGTCGTAACGATAGCGCGGTGCACGTCTCGCATCTCCGCAGCCTATGTGAGGCTGAGCCTGGACCTGGTATCAGAGCTCGTAGATTTATGGTGGTTAGAGGCGTCAACGGACACTGATAGAAACCGTCGTTAGATAAATGTGAGATAAATGTGAGAAGATTCTTATCTTTAAGGGTTAGAATTTTTATAACACTCGCTTGTGACATATATGAGCCCTCTTTTAAGGATCAATAGTTAAAACGCACCGCGTTTCGCATTCCAGACCAATTACAATGTTTAGATTTCTACCCCTATCTAGGTGCTGGAGTGGAAGTAACAAAAGACATCTTCAGCGTCTCCAAAGAGGACGCAGAGACGGCAAGTTTAAGGGAACCTTTCCATGCCGAGCATCGCCTGATGCCATCAATATGTCTAGAGTTAAGGGGGCAAAAGGCTGTTTCACATACACAGCAGGCCACCTAAAGACGGCGCTAGCAACTGGGTCTTAGTGACTAGCAGAGGCAGGCAAAATTAAAGCAAGAAAGGTAGTTTTTGCAACTGACGCTTACACGGGGTCACTTCTTCCAGAGACTAAAGTAATATCACCCCCTATCGCGCCCTATGCAGCGGTATAAAAACGCCGAGAAAACATTCACCCCTGAATAATACATACGCCCTTCAATTTTCAGACTAGGAACGTGGACGATACGTAAGTTATATCACAGGCACGTCCCTATTTCGACGGATATAAGCAGAAGGACTTTGTCGGTTAGGGAAATAGTGAGGCCTACGTTGATGATATCTGGACTAGGGGTAAATCTTTATCTCACCAAGTGCTATAGACTCCAGTAATAATTAACAGAAAGACAGTTATGAGATACTCGTCAGACCGCTTTCCTCGCGTAGGACCTAGTCCTAGTTAGTCTAGTTTGTTCATTATGAGAGACTTTACTGGCCATGGTATGCCGAAAATCTTGTTATGTGGGCTTGCAATGGCAAAGTTAGTTGTGCATATAACGTCCTAAAAGGACACTGGCTTACCCAGATTGTTTGAGGAAACCCAAGCTCCACTGAATGATCCGAGAGATATAGTACGAGAGATGTATGCTTCAGTGTTGAAGCCCTCAAAACTATAGATCCGCTGGACCTGATGTTTCAAGATTAAGAACTGCCGCCACGTATTAGTTCCGCAATCTGGAATTTAGCACTGGCTACTGTACAAATTCATTCGAAAGAAACCATCATTTCAAGTGTAACTGGTGAGGTCAAATTGTTATTTAACTATGCTAAGTAGACTCGAAATACTTAGATATCACCGACCATTCCTTGTCTGTAAAGCCAACCCTATTAAAAATCCCTTCCGACCCTAATTGCAAGTGTAAGACGCATAGTACGGTCCCGGCTCTCCGGCCAAATCAGTGAGACACATGTAAGTACCGTCCTCGGACATCCTGTTGTCTTCCTTGGCCTGTTCTTTGGTGTACTCAACAATGACATCACCCCGGCACTCAAGCATCTTGCCGTTGTACAGCTTGACAGTGCAACCATCGTCCCAGTCTTTGACCAGCATGGCCTCGAGATCGTAGTAGGCCATCATGCAATCGTTGCCCTGATTTGCGAGTCCACCAGCGGAGCTGTCTGCAGCGCTGCCTTCAGGCTTAGAGCAGCTGTTCTGGGTGCCCCAGAACTCCAAAAGCCAGGCATTGGCCGTCTGGGCGCCCAGGAGGGTCATGGTGATGGCGGAGAGAGTGCTGAAAGCGTGCATTGTGGTTTGGTTGTTGTGGTAGTGGAAGTGATTGATTGAAATATGGTTTTAGGATCTCAGTAGGATCAAGGTTTGCAAGTTGGGTTTGTAGATGGGAGTTGAATAATGTAGGAGCTGATGTCTAGTGGTTTGAATTGTGATGAAGTATAGAATGAGAGGGCAGATGAAGAGTAAAAGGGAGATACATATACTCATCTTGGACTCATGTTCTCTGCGAATATCCAGTTCACATTATACCGATGATCGAACAAGTTTTCTTTTTTTACTTACTACGTAGTGCGATCTACAGGAAAGGATCACATTCACATCGTCTGATGACGCTATGTCCTAAGACGTAAACGTTTCAGTGCATTCAACGGGTGTTGAGTTCTCGTCATTTCACAACCTGATCTGCAAGAGAGGATCGAAAAGCCCCGCCGATGGTCCGAAGAAGGAGGTGAAGGCGCCTCGAAATATGTCAGCATTGCCGCTATATCTTGAAGAGATCTGCAGAAAGGACCTGAGTCTTCTCATTTGTTGTAGTAGATGAACTTTCATATTCAGGCGATCTGTGACAATAGTAGCATCGAAGGATTCCAACTCCGTCATTGGAGAATGGGGTTATATGTATTTTGAGTTGAGGCCTTGTTTTTCTAGTCTATCTTTGTCTAAGCCTTGGGGGCTGAGAAATGGGGCTGGAGTCCGAGGGACGGACCGCAGCCAAAATGCCGATTGGCTGCCTCGCATGGACCCGGACCAATTCAGGAAGTTGAATATAACTAAACATAAGCTTACTCAGACCTTATTCAGGGGTTCAATCCTTCTCGGGATGAGCTGCAGGGATAAGCCTGTCCATGACGACAGAACAATAAGCATAATCCTACGGCAGCTGTGATCCTGTAGGATTCGGAGGATCCTCGGGGGGGTAGGGTAGGGGTAGGTGGCGGTTAATGCGCCAAGTGATCCCGTCGAGTGTAACGGCGAGAGTAATTTACTAGCGGAGGTCAACAAATACAGCACATGGATTGAGCTGGGCAGAGTGTTCGCTGTTTGTCATGATCAAGAACCTGTTTTGCCATCATGTAGTGACGATACAGGATCGGGGACGGGCAACAATAGGCATATTTCTGATCCTTTGAGCAGATCATTCCCTTGAGCATGAGGCCCGAGATGTCATACAGGTTATTAGGAATCACCTGCGATTTATCAAGAGATGATTTCAACGACTATAAGAACTGTCTTCCCCGTGGTGAATGTCTCATCTTCACTTCATCATTAAGTCCATTGACACACACACACACACACACACACACAGTCCAGTCCTTTTTATCATCATCTCCCACTCTTAATTCATCCCATCTTAGAGTCAACTTTCTTCAACATGATGACTAAAGCTTCCCTCATCGCTCTGGCCTTGTCAGCCCCTCTCGTGCGGGCCCAAGTCTTCACCAACGTCGACCTCTACAGCACTGAGAGTTACGACCCCGATCCCAATGACTTGGAGGTCCAGTCTATGCAGCTTGGGTTCCACCCTACAAAAGACGACAAGGGTCAAGAATTTTCTGGATGCATGAAGGCCAGCATAGTTCCATCAGGTTGGCCCACGGACGCAAATGGAAAATATCCCGTCTGGGTAGACACGGCAAAGTTTGGTGACGGTTGCAGTATGCTCTTCTTTAATCTTCCAGGATCTCAGGAGGAGGGTACCGCCTGGCCTTGCCGTAATGGGCTCTACCGAAAGGTTCAGAAGGACAAGACAGCTTGTGGTGACTTGGAACTGACTCAAAATTTTGGTTACGCGTAAGTCCAGGCTGTCTCTGCAAATCCGCCCCCTATTTTTGCGAATCCCTTTCTGACCGATTTTACAATAGATACTGCTGCGGAACTCTTTGCAACGACGATGTCAGCAAGTGGCCATCCAAACGTGACATTAGTAGCAGAACTCCCTCTCCCCCTATCAAGGATGTCACCAAGATCAAGCGTGCTCCTATCTTGTCCAAGAGACAGGAAGCAAACAAAAACTGTGTCATCAACCTCAAGAGTGAGCCGTACACTACATTCGGTCAGCAGATTCAGGTCGGTCAGGAGGAACACTGCCAACCCGACCAGACCACCTGCGGACAGACGTGGACCTACACAGCTGGCACTGAGATCGTCAATACCGAATCCGGTGAGGATAGTACCGAAATTGGTTTCTCTGAGTACCTTGTCTTTGTCAATACTATCTCCAGTGGCTGGAGTATCAGCAAGTCCGAGTCCGAATCGCGATCTACCGCCAAGACCATGGCACCCGAGCCCGGACACGCTGGCTACCCTACCTTCACCCCTCTCTACTACTGTAAGTGAGCCCCTCTCCCAATTGCATCGGTTTTTCGGTCTTCCCTGAAGCTGACGTTTGTGACCCTAGGCGCCGAAGCCGATCTCAGTGGTGATTGCTCTCGTGAGAAGCTAGGCATTAGTGATGGAAAGGTTTGTGTGCAAAAGTACTTGCCTGGTGACGTCCCGGACGGCAAATGGGAAATGGTCATTACCGACTAAAGTCACACTGCTGTACCACGTCAGACAAGTTATAAGAGTACATCCATCAGTGTATTATACTCGGGGGAGCGAGCACCCGGAGGAATCAAGTCTCAGTCAATCGAGCGAGGGATATGTGATCCCGTGACGGTGGACAAAGGAGCCCTTTGGTTGTTTTTAGCTTACACTCTTTATCTTGACTTTCACTATGAGTTTATCGTCTACTATTGATCTTAGTATCAGCTGCTCTGTCTAGTTTCTTTGAGAAGAATTGCATTTGAATTAAACCTATTCTACATGAGCTAGACCTGCGTAAGCTGGGAAGTTCATAGCAAGTCCCATGTCATTAGTATCGCTAGGGGTATATTCACGCCACTGATAGAGCGTACTGATAGTTTAAATAATATATCCGACAGATGGAACCCGGGTAACTACTCGAGTACTAAGTGCCAGCCTTACTAGGTAAACAAGTCAGTATAAGGGTGGATTAGGTGTGCGCTGATTGTGACGTACCGGTTCTGAGGGCGCCGCTTAAAGACCATTAGGGCCCGGGCGACACATAAGTCAGCACTTACTTAGATGCAGAGAGATCTCTCTCTTAATGCAACCAATATCACTAGTGCTACGGCTTTGGAAAATAATGGAAAGCACTGCTTTCGAGTTGGTTAGATACAAATAACAAGATATAGCATCAAACTATGTGAGCAGGGAATGACCTGGACATATGCTCTAGTGACCAGCGTCCATATGTTATGGAGTAGACCTTGAATGTACTTGGTATCTCACCTAGAGCGTTTGATGATATTATTTATGTTAAAAAGGCTAAGTGCCCCTATATGGAGGCTTTTCTTAACTATTATTTTCTTTCAAGCCGATCACGTAAATGTCCGAGGCTCAGCTTTGATGGGTACTTAATTGACGTAACAAAGAATCTCTCGCCGATAAGCACGCCCATGTTGTGACCTAGAACTAACATCCTCCGGCTATGGGGATCTCAGAGTTATCTAAACATCCTCCAAGATGGATAAAGGTCGAAAACTGCACAATACCAATTCCCAGGCCAGGCAATGTGACAAACATGGTTCAGAACCAAGAGATTTCTACGTGCCAAAAGATAGAAACAAGAGCAAACCCGGTGAGACCTGCGATGTTAAGAAATCTGACAAAAATAGCATTAGTAGCGGCGCGAGATGCGGACTCGGACGCATTCATGGAGTAGACCGACGCATGGGCGAGTGTGGCCCCCAGGTAGTTTCGGTTGGCGGCGGCAAGGGCGTACTAGGCGGATTTGGCAGGTGTTGAGGCGGGTTCTGGCGATAGAAATGTTCGTGATGATGGTTGTGCATGTGTTTGCGATGATTCACGTGGTTGTTAGGGGATAGTCTACTTTCTTCATATTAGAGTCTGCGTTACCACTGCCACCACCACCGGCGCCCCCGTTATAGTCGTCACCCGAGGTGCCGGTTAACTGTCGTTTGGTCCGTCATTGCTTTCACCAGTGTCTCTTGAGCACGAACCAACTGAAGGCAACTCGAGAGGCTGGATTATCGACTCCGAAACCAAGTCCATAAGCGACGAGGCGAGATATGGTAGCGGCAAAGGACACAAGGATGGTGGTCCACCTGCTGGGACGACTTCCTAACACTGAGGGGGACCCCAGCAAGCGACAATCAACAGCGAGCCCTCGGCAAGGATATATTAAGTCAATAGAGCTTAGAAGCAAGCCCGAGGTTGCATCATGACTTGGGCTGTTGAGGGCCACCGTAATAACCGAGTCTTTTGGCTGGTCAAGACAAAACAAGGGTGAGTCGCACAAGTCTGGCAAGTTATGAGCTACTGCTTGGCGACCGACCTTGCAAGCATCATTTTCGGGGGCTGATTGGATTATCTCTTGTTCATGGACTGGGTGACCTGGGTAGGGAACATCTGATGCTAATGTTCAAGGGAACCTCGCTTGTTGTAATGTCGTGGGGCGTCTTGGTCTCCGACTCGAGTTCGGCGGCGGTGGTGGCTACCTCTCAGTTGACGTTCCAGCTGCTTCAATAAGATCCAATTAGAGCAGGACGCTGGAGGAGTAGTCAGGTTGTCTACGATTTCTTGGCCGTTCTCGATTGCCTCGGGGTTTCGGGGGGTCGTTGAGGCCGCCCCCTAGCTCCCCAGAATCTTGAACGCTCGCCTCGCAATGTCAGTCGTTAGACACAGTGGCCGTGACTCTCGCCGTTTATCTGCGACCGCTCTCTGCAGAATGCCTCCTGTAGCCCAAAACGTGTCGCAGGGGGTGCCCTTTGCAGGGGCCATGGCACTGATGTTTTGTGAAGTTTTCGAGAAGGGCAAAACGAAGAGACGGGAACTGACGGTGATGGGACGAGACCAGCGTCGATAGAGTGCAAATGCCTCGAGGCCCTGGGAAGAGACCCTCGTCACCATCTCCAGCCCCAATTCCAACCCAAATCAGAGCTAAGAGCGGGATGAACGGTCTGGGTGAGGCGAGATGAGGCCTGGGTGAAAGGCGGTGCTTTGGCGAAGCTGGAGCAGGCAGTCTTAGGTGGCTTTTGGCAAAAGTCCGGAACACTTATGGCCCTATATTAATGTTAGTTAGTATACTTATATCTAACATAATCTATGTCTGTCAACTGCTAGATTAGAGAGACCAGCAGCAACTCAAACATACGGCGCAACAACCGACGTGGTGAGCACTCAGTTAACTCTTAATTAAATCATATCATGTTTTATGATTTAGCTGACCTGATTTAAGTAATAGAATAGATAATCTCCGCTGGCTTTCCAGAGATGTGTTGCATCACTCGAAGTGCTGCAAGCATAAACGCTGTCCACGGTGCTTACTCAAACCAACGCATCACTTCATTGAAAATTGATCAAGAGGGCCTCCTGAAATTGTTTGTGTTACCATCCTCGGCCAGTGAAAACTTTGGCATTTCATCGTGGTTCCCCCATCTCTGCGTCTGTTAATGACTTTCCTTTCTGCATCACCATCGGTAACCCTGTCGTCCTCCTCAGAATTTACCCCATCCCTCAGAACGGTCCCTTGACTTAAACACATTCTCCTATCAAAGGTATGTCGCTCAATATTTCACTCTCGTCACGACGCCATGGACTTTCTGTACTTGTCTAGGGACCATGTCCAAGCCTGGGCCCAGTGCGCGATGCCCTTCCCTGCCGACAAAATCACCGCCGGGGCCGGGGCCATACGTATCAGCAAGAACAAGTGCAGAGAAATCCTGCTACTAAATCGGGAAGCACACGAGGCTTACTATCCTGGTGTCTTTGAGATACCTGGCCGCAAAGTTGATGAGTCAGATATATCGATATGCGACGCACTCGCTGGAGAAGTAACCGAAGAAACGGGTCTCACTATCTCAAAGATCCTAAACTCGCTAGAGCCGTAAACATACACGACTGAGAAGCAGAAAGGGCTGCTTGTCCAAATTATTCGGAAGGTTTCCTTGCAGCTGAGCTACCTTGTCGAAGTGCAAGGAAATGGGGAATGCCTTGTAGTCAACCCGGATGAGCACTCTGAAGGTACTTGGGTGACTAACGATGGGTTATCTGCTATGCTGATAATAGATGAGATGAGGAACATTGTGTTGGAGGCATTGAGTGCGTCGGCACAATGAACAAGCCGGGGGCATCAAGGGGAGACTGGCAATTCCAATATGGACTAAGGACACATTTCCATCAGAACTCACTCTCTTATCACTCGACAAGAATGAGTCAGGGAGGACGAATGAGGGGTGATAAGCCACAGAGGCCATGTTATCAAGTTGCAAAGTTTGCAGTCAGTGGAAGGATGGCTCCTTCAGCCCAGTCAATATCACCCGAAAGTTTCCCCGTGATGGTATCCACGATGATGTTGGTGTCGCAGAGGTCTCCGTGATTCATCCATCATGGAATACCTGGAGAGATGACGGACTGGTTACTGTCTAGGCAGTGCCTCAGTAAGCCCCAGTAAAAGCAGGAAGTGGGTTGGGAGAGATTGGGTTAGAAGCTGAAGCTGCATCTCAGAAATCCATCCAACGAATGGTCCATTTACATATATGGAGGAATTAAAATACTCGGTACGGAACAGTCTGCGTGCCTCTGACATTCTGCGTGAGTTTGCTACGCGAAGGTCACATGCTTTAAAGTCTTGGGCCTGCAAGAGCCCGCCCACGTCAGATTTGTGGAACACAGCGTGGGGGGTATACAAAGAATGATATAAAGAGCCGTCTCGTGATCTGCAGTGCAGCGGTCGTAGGATGCATCTCGGCTTTGGCGACTGAGAATCATGAGCCTCGTTCGCCAAGATGGGTGAAAGCCACACAAGGCTTGCTCATCACCTACGTCACTGGAAGAGTATTAGCTCGACTGATTGACATGTTCCGATCAAACCTCTCTTCAAAGATCGGATGTGTTCCAGCTCAGAAGTCCACACATGTCATTCTCGATTTTCCGGGGCTGTTTCACAGAGCAGTTATGTATCTGGTGGTGGCACATAGTATAAATGAATACATAGACTGAGCTAACTAGATGATAAGATATACACGAGCACTTGGTGATTATATCATATATGCTTGGCCTTTTTGGTATTTCTTCTACTAATAAGATAATTGGCCGATTAGGTATTCAATATCACAGACAACAGGCAAGCCAACCTCGTTCATCGCTCTACCATTAGACATAACATGTACGTGTAAATAGTTCGTATTCTCATCAGACTTGCCAGCAGTGACAACCCCAGGTTCTGGAACTAGCTCCGTGCTTGGTAGAGGCGTCATGATGCCGGCAGTATAGCCAAGGACGGTCCTCAGCCCTTCGCCAAGTCTTGGGCTGGATGACTGCAGCTGGTTATCTAATACGGCAAATACGACTCTTCACGTGTATAGGAGGTCAGCTCGGCCCGTCATGCACGTGTCGTAAGCCCTAACCTTCTCATCATGCCACAAGGTAATCGTGCGCAATCAACATTTGGCTTTCGGGTGCTTGCGAGCTTGTTGTTCACCTACAACTCACTCCGGTTCGGACAGAACAGCATGGAAGCCCTCATGAGCGAGGCTATGAAAGACAGCGCGACATTGCGGAAATACTCGGTGCCGTGGAACGACGATGAGCCTCATGCACAACCCTGCTACGTATTCGACTCGGCGACTTGTCGATGGGTTTCAAAGACGCCGTCAGACGATGAGGCCCAGACTGCAGATAATGGCGGAATCACCAGCATCGCTCTATACAGCTGGAACATCGACTTCATGCTTCCCTTCGCTGAAGCCCGTATGAAGCCAGCACTCGCTTACCTTGGCAGTCTGACAGGCTCCGACCCGCCGAACACGGCTCCCGTCATCTTCCTCCAGGAGTGCACGCCCTCAGACTTGGCCACCATCGCCGCCACGCCGTGGGTTCGGGAGCGATTCCATCTGTCCGACCTGGACGCAACCAACTGGGCCACCAATCACTACGGCACTGCGACGCTCATCGACTCCCGCCTGCCCATCATGTCCGCCTTCCGCGTACACTACTCCAAGACGCGCATGGATCGCGACGCCTTCTTCGTCGACGTGTCTCTCCAGGGCAAGATCGTCCGCCTCTGCAACACGCACCTCGAGTCCATGGCCCTCAGCCCGCCCTTCCGCCCGCCCCAGATGCAGATCATGGCGCAGTACCTGCGCGAGGAAAAGGTCCATGCCGCCCTGGCCGCGGGAGACTTCAACGCCATCCAGCCGTTCGATCGCACGTTGCACGCGGATAACGGCCTGAAGGACGCGTTCCTGGATCTGGGCGGAAAGGAGGATACCGAGGAGGGCTATACTTGGGGTCAGCAGGCGGCGACGAAGCTCCGAGAGAAGTTTGGGTGCTCGAGGATGGACAAGGTCTACTTCTGTGGCGGCGTGGAGGTGGTCAAGTTGGAGAGGTTCGGTGCGGACGTGTTGACGGAAGGGGAGGAGGAGAGCAGCCAGATCGTGGCGCTTGGTTTTGAGAAAGCGTGGGTGACGGACCATCTCGGCATCAAGGCCGAGGAGAATATTATCGCGGAAAAGAACGGGAGCCACCTCTAGGGTCGCAGGAGAGCAGTGAGTGTCTATCCGAGGGTTTCGCAATATGGATATGCTAGTATACTTTCCACTTGTACTTTTTGTTCTTATTCGAGATTGAAAACATATCATATATTACATAAAATGACCTTCTTTCTATCTCAATCAAGGGAGCAAGGGTAGATAATCTGGCTCGCAGACAGACTAGGGATCAGGGTATAAAGTTTCAAGGAAGCAGCTATATCAGCCACACCAGTTAAGACATTTGAGTGGCTGAACCTTATGTTGTTGTCCCAAGTATACATGGGCTATTTGATGACATCTGAGATAAAACTTCAATTGTCGTGTCCAAGCAGCCTCCTTTCCTTGGGCCGCTGAGTTCAAGGTCATAACTTCACTGCTTGTCGCCGAGAGCATGCTCCTCCGTTCTAACATCAAGGACGGGCTGTACATCAATTTTTACGTTCTATATTTTCTACTACTGTACATGGCTTAACGGGTGTGGTTCACTAAAGACAGAGGTGTAGTGACCTCTTAGAGAAGGAACCAAATCTTGTGGATCCAAGGACGTCGACCTCTTTCTTGACCTCGTATTAGATTGTGGCCTTAGCACAGCAGACGATGCAGGTGACACCGGCATTGATGACGAACGTGAGATGTGCTCGTTAGATATGACGCTACCAGTATAACTACTGGCTCTCGAGCGTCCAGGACTAGGAACTTCAACTTGCTGTTGGTCACGTTCATTCTCAACCCCAGAAAGACGATCGTTGCGGTATTCCTCTCCTGGAATGGTGGGAACGTCGACGTGTTGCTTCTTTTGGTTTCCTGGCTCGGTAATAAAGTCGCGAGCTGGCGTGCCGAGAGCCTCGCCTACTCTAAAGAAGGCCGCTTCGATCTTTTGGCGAATTGGATTTCTCTTGGGAGAAGGATTGGCGTTTTCAGAAGCTATCTCCTGGTTTCGGGAAGACGATGAAGATCGCTGGACCTGTTGTGCTGGTGTTGCAGATAGCCAATCGTTTCCTGCAGGAGTGTTCGTTGCAGTGCTTGCAGTGCTAGGGGTGCTCCTACTGTCGTGGCGGTTTTGCAACGAGTAGTTTCTCGCAGAACGGGAGGATTGGATCTGCTCTGAACTATGGCCGACATGGCATTGGGAGCAGTTACAGCGGTGCACAGATGGGTCTGGGTTCACCCCTTCACCAGCATGCCTTGCCAAGAGCAGATACAGAGATCCCAACATGGCCAAAGCAGTACCTACAACTGGGGCCCACTGACCTCAAGATACCCCAGGTGTGTTAGTGGAAAAGACCAGGGATTGGTGGGTGGAGAGAGACATACCGACATTGGCCATGGGCTCGGTTCGATAGTTGACCTGGGGACTAAAGAAATTGATCTCGCCGACGATCAATATAGCAAGCCCGGCGCCCCCAAACACCGGAATCGCGAGGATCCTAAGAAAGAAGCCGATTGTATCGTTCACCTTTCTCATAAGACCTTTGGTTGCACCGTTGGTGCCCGAAATAGGCTGGTCCAGGGTTTCTTGGGTGAGGTTCTGACGGCCGAAACGTTTTTTCCAATTTGCCTCGAGCACTTTATCCCACATGGATACCATACACAGAACAGCGTAGATGCAACATGCCGCGGCGAGGACGGTAGCCGCACCAAATGTGAGCCTGCCTGGCGCGGGAATGACATAAATGTTGTTCGCCGAACCGCCTCGCAAGGACGAGAATGGCCCGTCCTCGACTGAACAGGTCAGGTTACAATTATTCCCTTCCTTGTACGGGAACGCAGTCGTATTGGAATAGATAAACGTGCCCGAGATGCTGCATGGAGATGTCTCAATTCGATAAAACTCGACAGTCATGCATAGGAGTCCTACAGAGTGGGATCAGTCGAGGTCTCAAAGGTTGTTTCCTTCACTCTTTGAAACTCACCAACAAGGAGAAGAAAAGTCCAGAGAAAGATGGTATTCCTGCCTGGGTCATTGAAATAAGTTCGAGACATCATGACTGTCACCGGAGCAACGACGATGCCGATGGAACAAAATTGAAAAGCACCAAATATGTCCATATCAACGGCATCTAGATACATCAGTTCAACCTAGCCATCCATACCTAATCATACAATGCAATGACTCACGTGGATTATGCATAATCGCGAGCACGATGCCGTGGATAGCTGCAACAGCCGGCAACATCAACGCCGCGGCCAGGCAAGGGTTCACGAGCCATTCTTCTCTCCGGGCGAGAAGACAAGTGGCGATGAGCGCGTAGTAGCTATGCAGACGAGAATTAACGGCTTGTTCGTGGTGGTTGTGCTGGCACTCACAGAACTCTGGTGCCCGTGCCGTACTGGCCTGACACGGGCCACGCACAGATTACTTGCAGCAGATGGTGATCAGCGTTATCAGCTTGCTGCAATGCTGAGACAGCACTAGCGGCAGAGAAAGCCGAAGTGGAATCAGGTAGCGGCGGCATCTCGGTATATTGCTTGGCATGGCTCCTAGTTCAGGGAGAGATGCAGGAAGGGTATCTAGTTAAAGCGGTAAGTGGGCGCGTGCAAGGGCATATTGTGTCGATAAGCCACCTCTGGAAACGGGAATGGGCTTCTTTTCATGCCCGGTACCAAGTTGAATGAAGGCCACTCATTGTTCACCACCCCAGGTCTATTTTGCCGGGGCGAGATTAGGCTCTTCCTGGTTGTCTTCACTCAGCTGACCACCCACCCAACCCAACACAGCCACTGGTGAGGTAGCGTCTGTAGCTAACGGGGCGTGGGCTAGAGAACACCAGAGAACAAGGGAAATAGAGAATTGCTCCTTGAAGCGATTGATCGACGCGCGGGATGGATCGACAGAGAAAGCACCGCCCGCCTTGTCAGACCTAAGGTTGGCTTGAGGCCCCTGTGGTAGGTCAGAGCCCAGGCATCAGCATATCGTACCATCCTCTACGATGAACCGTGCTGCTCTGGGGTGTGGGGATATTCTTCTGGAAACCAACCCAGCGCTCTACTTCAACTGGCATGAGAGTGCGAGTTCTTCTCCTTGTCAAGCACGGGCACACAAGGCTACAGAATTAGTTCAATTGACTTTTACCCGACTTGTCTCTGCCGCAATGCTATGTGAGGAGAGAGCCAAGGACATGATGATAACCATTCCCCGCATCTGATAGAATACGACCCACGCACGCACACACACACGTCTTCTTTTCCCTTGAACATCATAACAAGGACACCACCATCCGGATATCACGGATCGAGGCGGGCATCATGTCCGAATCGCTCGACACAAGCGCGATTAGGCATTGGCGATCCATCATAACACTGGTTGTCTTTGTTGTCGCTAGTAAGTCTTCATGAGGAAGGGTCTTGGGATGTCTCTCTCTGACACGATGCAGATATTATTGTCTTGTTCCCTTTCCACGTCCCCGTTTATGTCCCAAAATCGCTCATCAACTTCATCTTGGAGTCACTAACGAGCCTGCGGATAATTCCCGTGCGGCGCCACAATACCAACACTTCCAAGACGAAAAACACTCACGAACCGCAAAAATGCTCAGCCTATTTTGTCCGCTTTGACTTGCCCATTAACTTCATCACTGCTCCCCTCATTGCAGACCTCTTCCTGCTGGCCATCTCGGCAATAGGTCGTCAAGAAGTGCGAGATGGGACCATTGGCGCCGACAACATCCACCCTCTGGATATCATGATCTTCTTCATCACTTTGGCTTACATCGCTATTTCTATCGATGCCTCCGGTCTCATCAGGTGGCTAGCCTTCAAGGTGTTGCAATGGGGCGGTGAGGTTGGCCACAAGCTCTTCTTCTACCTCTATGCCTTCTTCTTCGTCCTCGGCAGCTTCGTCGGCAACGACCCCATTATCTTGTCAGGAACAGCATTCCTCGCCTACATGACCCGTGTGTCCAAGAACATCACCAGTCCCCGGGCATGGATCCATAGCCAGTTCGCTGTCGCCAACATCGCATCGGCTATTCTTGTCTCCTCCAACCCGACCAATCTCGTCCTTGCCGGGGCTTTTGAGATCAAGTTCATCGACTACACTGCCAACATGATAGTTCCAGTTGTCATCACGGCCGTGGTTCTTTTCCCCTTTCTTCTTTATGTTGTCTTTGCAGATGAAGAACTGATCCCCTCCTCGATTGAGATGCACGTGTTGCCTCAAGCGGCCAGAGACAGAGACCCCGTGAACCCCAACATACCATATGCTCGTCAACAGGTGGAGGAACCGGTCGGGTCAGGAGAGGGCAGACAAGAAATGGTTCTCTCGCTCGAAGAAATCATGAATCCCTTTCTAGACAAGAAAGGTGCAGCCTTCGGCGCCATCATCATGGCGGCCACGCTCATCACGGTTCTGGCCCTCAATGCTGCAAGCGCGGGTACCAGTGAGCATCCAGTCTTTTGGGTAACATTGCCTGCGGCCTTTGTCATGTTTTTCTGGGACCTTGGGTTTGGGTGGTTTCATCGGCACGAGACGCGCAAGACAGCTGCGACTTATCGAGAGGAAATCGAACGTGTTGAAGAGGGAAGAGTGCTCGAGGAAGCAACCGGGGCAAGCCAGCAGGATCAAGACCAAGCAGGGGCCCAGATCCTTAGTACGCCAATTCGGTCTATTGCGAGAGACACAGAAACACATGATGGCATCCCCCTTACACACCTGCCTGTCGGAAATACGCCAAGTCTACAATGTCCGATTCCCAAGGTGGTCCTGTCTCGAACTGCCGACAACAGTCCTATCATCATATCAGGTTCCATTCCACAGTTACCGATCCCTACGAACAATTCTTCTTTGCCTAGCGAACCCAAAACTGCCCGACCAGAAGCCTTGTCCTCACTACCTGGCCCTGAAATGGACCCAACCCCCAATGAATCGGATCCTAGTCGTCTTGTTTCAGCGCAAGAGGACCATGCAAACCTGGTATCACTCTCTGTCAAGAAGTACCAGTGGCTCCGGGAGACATTTCCCACCGTGATGGCAGTCATGTCGCATCTTCCATTTGCACTCATTCCTTTTGCCTTTGCCATGTTCGTTCTTGTCCAAGCCCTTGTCAGCACGGGTTGGGTAAACGTGTTTGGATATGGATGGTATCATTGGTCAAAGAGAACAGGCACAGTAGGTAGTATCGGGGGAATGGGATTTCTATCCGTCATCTTATGCAACGCAAGTCTCCCTGCGCGCAGGTAATGATAGCAAACATACACTAACAGGCCCTCCACCAATAGTTTTCAGGAACCAACATCGGTACCACCATTCTCCTGTCCCGCATTATACAGGCATGGCAAAAGATTCATATTCAAGAAGCGACTCCCATTAGCGACCGGACTTTCTGGGCAACGGTTTACAGCATGGCTCTCGGCGTCAACTACGGGGCCTTCAGCACAGCCTTCAGTGCATCCTTGGCCGGTCTCCTCTGGCGAGACATCCTCGCCCGAAAACACATAAAAGTCAAGACTCACGAGTTTGCCCGTGTAAATTTTCCTATTATCGCAATAGCAATGGCTGTCGGTTGTCTTGTCCTAGTTGGGGAGATATATATCACTAGAGGCAACTCTCCATATGATTCAAGACGAATATGATGCACCCAGCGGCCATTAAAATAGTACTATGCTATGTATTACAGGACAGATTAAGTGAGATGATTTGTGGTCCATCTATTCCACACCATCGCTTATCGGCTTTGACCATCACTCTAGACTCTGCAGAGCCGCCCATTCTGAGTCGGAACGCCGTCAATCTGGTTGGTAACATACCACCGATCACTGCCAACTCCCTGCAGTGCGTAGAAAAGGCCTGTCGGATCGATCTCATCCTTGATATCAAGAAGCCGCTCATACTTTGCAGTTCCATAGAAGGACTGTTTGAAATTGGGCTCGGTTACGTCCGCTTCCGAGGCATACGCTCCACCACCTGGGGTTACCTCCCGCCACGGCTTCATCCACTCATTTGTCAACTTCTTGCTCTGCTGAGCAATAAAGTCCCATGAACTGCCCTCAGGCCAGTTGATGACGGAGATTGCCCACATGGCAGCGTTCCGCCACGCAGGATTCACAGCATTGTCGGGGTGAGGTCCAGGACCGCCAGTAATACCAAAGCCGATGATCTGTCCGCCCTTGTCAGAGAGGCCCTTGAGTGCCTCAAAAGTGGCATTGAACTTTTCTGGGTTTACAAAGTTCTCCCTGAGAAACATTAGCAGGTGGTCATGGTACTATGCTTGATATTATGGCAAGAGGGAGGAGGCTAACCTGGGGAAAAGACGTCCCGATGACTTGGTAACAGCACCACCTACAAGTTCGCGAGGGAAGCCGGCTTTCCAGGCAGGGTAGTAACTGCTATGCTCCGACTCCTTGACATCGAACTTGATGCCAAGCTTTTCCCATGTCTTGAAGAGGGGCGCAACGAGAACCTTTAACTCAGCAAGGGTATATCCAGGTGCAAACCAAGGGACCATGGAGAAAGTCACCCGCTGGGGGCCGGTATGCCAGACGTTCCAGTATTCGTAGTTTCCGGCATCGTTGAAGGTTGGGATGAGCTCCCAGTAGGCACGGACAGCAGCCCAGAAAGTCTCATGCGAGACGGTCTCACTGGTACTGAAAGAGAAAGACATGACGGCAGCCTTAATCTTGGGGAATACCTTGACGGTATACGACGTCACGACACCAAAAGTGCTGCCGCCACCGCCACGGAGTGCCCAGAAAAGGTCCGTGTTTTGCTCCTCGTTCGCGGTGATGAAGTGGCCATCCGCAGTGACGACTTCAATGCTGAGGACCTATGCCAGGCGTTGATCTGTTAGCAACTACTCACTGACATGTTGTGGGCGAACGTCACCCACCTGATCGGCACCCATCCCATAGAGAGGCGACAGAGGCCCATGTCCACCACCAGCAAGGTATCCTCCCGCAAAGCCAACACTTAGGCCTTCGCCGCCCACAGCACTAACACCATAGCGCTCAGCGGCCTCATAGAGCTCAGCACCGATAACTCCAGCACCGACCTTCAATGCTGGACCACGGTAAGACTTGGTCTTGTGCTCCTTCAAGTATTGGATGCTCTTGAAGCGTTGCATCCAGATAGAGAGGGCGCCAGCGCCGGCAGAGCGCCCGTTGAAGTCATGGCCCGTGTTCTTGATGACAAGTCGTAGATTGAGCCAGCGCGCAAAGTTGACGGCAAGCTGAATGTGGGCGACGTTGTGAGCGTCGATGACATACGACGGATAACCTCCCACAGAGCACCCGTCACTGGGGCTCTTGCTAGGCTTGCACGTAAGGCCTTGATATAAAGGCCACATGACAGAAGTCGGATCAGCGATGCTATTGAGCACGTTAGCTGTAATGCTCGGTTGATGTGAGGTCAGGGTCATGCTGACTGAAGGGCAGAATTGCTCCATTGATCAACGACCTCGCTGCACCGGGTCTTGTCGAAAACACCGAAATTATCATAACAAGGAGCCACGATGGGAACAGTCTTGATGACAGCACCTCCCGTGACAAGATTTAGCACACGCCAGATGATGCTACCGGGCCAGAGGGTATCTCCCGGGAACGTTTTGCATTTTGGCAGAGTATTGATACCACGCTTTCGGCTTTGCACGGCATCGTCAAAGTAGAAGAGGGTTACGTTGGTAAGCTCGAGCTCAGTGAGATTTGACAAGACAGCATCGGTCAGTTGGATCTTCTCTTCAGGGAGGTAGCTGCCTGCCACGACCTCGCTTGCTTCGTCAACATTCTTGGGGTTCGCAGCTGATGGAACGTATCAGTTATGTCTGAGCTCATGGATTTAGGTCCGGAAACAATTGCGTCAAGGGGAAATACGTACCAGCCCTCTCGCCATCGACGACGATAGTCTGGGCTGCCACGTGGTGAGACGTGCAGGAGGCGAGGAGACCGCCGAGGAAAAGATGACGGCTGAGTTGCATTGCATCAAAGTCAAACAAAAAAACGTGGCAAAAGGTTATGCTCGGGCGATCATGGAGAGGGCTGATCACGATCGACACAGCAAGGAACGGGGATGAAGAAACTGAGGCTGAGCAGGGGATCTGTCCAGAGATCAGTCGTATATAACTACAACAGATGTGCAGCCAAGACAATACGGATCCGCCTCTGAGGGTCGGATCGATCTCGCTTGGAGATTGCCCGATCCAATACCCAGTCCAGAACTCAAGGTGACTACGGAGACGGAGTAGAGCTTTACTCGGTCCTCCTTTTCTGAAAAAGCAGAAAGGTCAAGGATTCAGGCATGAGTTGTCCGTAAATGGTACTAAATCGTGAAGGACGAAGTCGCCGCAGCGTTGGCCCCGTCCGTTCCGTGGAGCTAGACTGTTGGTCCGCATAGGCCTTAACTAGGGAACCCTTGTGCAATCATCACTAGGGTGCTACGGTACACGCTGCGTGCATTATGGAGTAGCCAGGGGCACTGACTCGCTAACAGTTAAGACGGAAGAGTGTGCCACCCAGGATAACTCAGCTCATCAGCAAATGCTCGCTCTTTGTCGAAGGAAACTTGCTAACAGAGCCGAGCTGAAACCTCGGACTCAATTTGACGCGCTTAGGGGCTGGCACTTGAGCTCGCTACGGGTATTTACACTCTGACGGACCGGAGAGGCTGAAATCTTTGATGCTGGATGGTCAAACCCGTAAAACCCCTGTTTCGGCTGATGCCATTGCCGATGACCAAGGTAGATCCCTGCCCGTGCACACACACTCGCATCTTTAGATTGAGCCGACTCCGGGGTTGGCCACATCTCGTAACAAAGTCCGGCGGACACTAGCTCTACAGCTCCAGCAGCTAAGCTAGACTAATGACTTGTCTGTCACTGCTGACGGATAGTGCCGGAAAAATAAATCGCCTGGAAGTCCTGATAATTTGCCCGCCCCGCGCGACAAGAGTAGAATGCCAAGTCAGCCACCCGAGGAATAAGGGTCCCGATAAGTTAAGTTAAGCTGGATTCTGGGGAAGAGTGATGGAGATGGACCCTTGCCGAGTTTCTAGGCGGGGCATTGTCGCATAGTCCAAGTCATATCATCCTGTCTTGTAAATCACACACTGACCCCCCAAGAGTGTGAGTGTCAATCATTTTGAATGCCCGCTGTTGACGATTCATCCTTGTTCACATTAGTCTACCAGTACTCGACCAACCTAATCTGGGATATATCCCGGTTTCTATACGCCGGTCCATAATTTACTGGGGAAAACGTTGCGACCCATCCGGGACTCTCAAGCCAAGAAAAGTGAGCTGGAAGTTGGTGCTCTTCCAGATGCGTTAGCTTGTTCCGGGAGGACTCCCCGACTGGCTCCCCCTGAGGTCGTTTAGTAGTCCTGCATTAGCCACAGTCTGGAACCAACAACCCTGCTTGATCTGAGCCTGTCATCGAACGCCATGTCCGCCCCCCGCGCCAAGCGCCCAGTCAACACTGCGGAATGAGCCTGGAAAAGGGAGCGAATACCGGGACGGTGCCCCAGACCATCACACGAGCTTAACCGCTACCGACAGCCACGACCGACGGCGTGGAAGACCGCGGCTCCTGAAGCCATCCCCGTCCGCTAGTCAGTAAATTAGAGTTGAAACTCGGCCGTGTCAGCTGTCTAACTGCACACACTTGCGGTTTGGAAGGGAGGCCGAAGGATCAAATACTGGTGCCACAAAGTACTGGCCACTTCGTGTTGCTGATGCACTAGTCCAGTTACACCCACCCCGATCGGCCTCAGGCTGACGCAGGAGCACATGTATGTATGTATGTATGTACTGTATGTAGCATGTATATTACCTAGACCCGGACCCTGTCTTCATGTTGGGGACCCATTCCTCTGATCTCTCTGCTGTGGGTTTAATTCTTTGAGATCTGCCCTTCCGAACGTTCACCTGTAGCTTGGCAAACCCTTTTTCTTTTCCTACCGCCAAACGGAAAAGCTGCAAAGATGGTCGCCATCAATGTTGGCGACTCTACAGGTAGCGTAGGCCTTCAGCCGCGTTACATACCAGTCTCGCAACTTGCGACAACCCCTCTGCAGCAGGGAGCTATCGCCATCATCTTCCTGATGACCACTTTGGCATTTACCTTCTGGGCTATCCGCATGTACTCCAGGTTCACTACAAAACAGCTGGGACTTGGTATGTGCCCTTCGAGGATGGGATCAAAAGTGATCAGTACCTCAATTGCATTTCGCTAACTGGATCCAGACGATTGGCTTGCTACGGGCGCTATGGTACAGTAGCCCCCCGACTCCGCTGCCTTGTCAAATACAAAGTCTAATCTGATGTTGTTTGCATTCTTTAGATGTTCTCGATTGGGCTTGTGGTACCGAATTATTTCTGTAAGTCTTGTCGATTGCAATGGATCGTATGATTGCATGGTTTAACAAATCTAGTCTTGAAGTATGAATACATAGGTTTTCCGACGAGCGAACTTCCCGACACGTACGATATCGAACCTGTTCTATTCTGGAACTGGATTCTACAAGTTCTCTACAACCCAATATTGGCTCTGGTCAAGTCGTCAGTCCTCGTTTTCTTGCTTCGCCTAGGAGGCCATCGTCGCAGTATCAAATGGAGCATCTATGCTTTGAATACGTTCAATATTGCGCTGGGGGTTGCTATTTTTATCATCGTCATCTTTCAAACCATCCCCATTAACGCATACTGGGACCTTTCCGTCAAGAAGCAGCGCCAGATTGACGGGCCATTGTTTACCATCTCAACGGCTATCATTACCATCGCGACAGACTTTCTCGTCCTTTTCATTCCATTTTGGGTCTTTCTCGGCCTTAAAATGCGCCTCGCTGCCAAGGTTGGACTGATCGTTGTCTTTCTTACGGGTGGAGTGTAAGTCTTGCTCAAGCGTCTTGTCCCACCATGATATTTGCTGACTGGCGCCCTCCTAGAGTGACGATTGTTGCTATCATCCGCGTTCACGAGTTACGCAAAAAGTTCTACAAGCTCAACCCTGAATACGACTCAAGAAACTCACTTGGAGATACCTTGAGCAGTGTCGAAGTCAACCTGGCCATCATCGCCTGCTGCGGACCAGCATTGCGCCCGCTGTTTCGCAGAATGTTCCCTGGCCTGTTCTCCAACAAGAGCAGCAACGACGCCGGGAACTACAACACGCCTAGTAACTATGGCAACAACACTGGCCTAAGGCATACGACTGGGAACTTCCCCCTGAAGGATATGCATCACAGCAAGACGCATACCGAGATACGTGGCCATTCGCCTAATGGCAGCGAAGAAGAGATTATGACCTACAATGGCATTATCCGAACCACAGCTGTAAGTAATTTCTTATATGACCATCATCCACCTGCTGACGACGTCTTAGGTGGACATAAAATATGATCAGGCAACTTTATCTGATAGGGAGTCTGGCCGAGACTTTTCTGAACCTACGAGCCATAACATGAATTGAGCTCTGCTTACCTCTCGTCGCATTCACTACGCGAGATCAACATTACAAAGTGTACTTTACTTGTTTAAGTATGGAGACTGTTAGGCGATTCAGGTAATGCCAGGTAGGCAGGGGCGACTACGAATGACAAGCACTTTTACAATACCCAAATAGTCTCATTTATTAGCCGCACAAAGAGGCCGCTTTTATCTATAAAATATAAATTTAATTAATAATATCTTAACATACATATATAGTAAGCGACGCA